>NJDD01003278.1:21455-57164 GCA_002245505.1 Calephelis nemesis | reverse complement strand
GTTGAAACCAGTTTCCCCCAACATTTATATAAAAAAATAAAAGTATTAGGTTTGCTATGTTTTTTATTCACCTAAGTCATATGACACTAGTTGCCTTATATCTGAATGCCTTTAGACTTATTTTCAAATACCCTTTCACCGTATGTCTGTCAATTGTCTCGTGTCACTCAAGCCAAACTTCATACGAAATTCGGGTTTGCTATATATCTACGAGTATGAAGATCCGCCTCTTATTACATAGTATTTGTATACTCTTTAGTTGAAACGGATTTAGGATTTTTATACAAGACTAGCAGTTTCACGCAGCTTCGCCTGCGTAACTTGGCTTCTACTATACCGATTTGGATGAAACAAAACCTATGTCACTCGTGGATAATGTAGCTATCGAATGGTTAAATAATTTTTAAAATCGGTCCAGTAGTTTTTGAGCCTATTCATTACAACCAAACAAACAAACAGAATTTTCCTCTTTATAATATTAGTATGATTAAAAAAAATATTCTCAAATAGGGAACAGTAACAGATTTTGTTGTCACCAGACAGTTCCAAAAGAGACTTATTCAAACGTTTTGAAAAAAGGGTAGAGAAAAATGCAAAAAAGTCTTTTCTGTAGATCTTATCCAAAACTTTCAACTACCTAATAATTTGAACTGAATGTAAAAAAACCAATTTACATGTTTAGTAAGCAGCATCGCTAATGTTACGTTTAATGTTTGTAAAACAGAATGTTATAAATCATAATTACAAAATAATAAAAAATGTAGTTGTGAGAACTTTAGGTGGTCGCCTTTTTTAGCTGGAGTTCAGCGAACAAGCACACGGGTCTCCTGATGGTACAGCCGTAGTCTATAGACACCTTGTCCTTGACCTTGATGTTAAAGAGGTGTCGCTATATAAGGTAAATTTATAAAACTTAGAAAAATCTTTTATTGAAAATACAACAAAATCATTAGACGTCCTGTTTGCACTTAGAGTAAGCACTATTCTGTCATCGTTTTTAAAACATAGTATAGTTTATTTTTAGTACAGCTTACAGTACACATAGTAGTAGTTAAAAATGTAGAAAGATTTAGATCCGCCCTTTAATATAAAAATAAATTGCTAAATGTGTTGGTAAGCGCATAACTTCCGAGCGGCTGAACCGATTTGAATGATTCTTTCTTTGTTAGGTTAGTTATTGCCGGAAGAAAGTTCTTCTGAAGAGAAAAACCGGAAAATTTGCAGGGAAAATCGGAAAAACAATATTTTATTTTTCCCATAAAAACTGGAACGGGTGGAACGACGTTCGCTGGGACAGCTAGTAGTAAATATAGCAGAAGAAGTCGAACATTAGTAAGCTATACGCTTTTTTAACGATATTAATAGATAATACCGTCACCAACACCGTGACATCTGACTAGGTGATAGAGTTTCGCATCGACTTATCCGGATTAGTACCACCGCCTTACCCATTCCTAGCGATATACCGTCATGACTCGTTCCGGTTTGGAGGGTAGCGGGCTACTTACTTTTTCTCAAGGCCTAACATCCCGGCCTCAGGTTGGCAACGCACCATTACCACCTTTGGTGTTTTTAGGCGGTGTGAATTTCTTACCATCAGGAAATCCGTCTGCTTGTTTGGCTTCCAATATCATAAAAAAAAATGAAATTAGAAAATCTGCCCATTTCATATACTGATATTAAGGATACAGATGCTACAATATCTGATTAAATTTTAACAACAGTATGTAAATACATAAAATTCGCACGGCAAAGGAAAATTAAATGCAATAATATATTAACGTATTTTAAGTGTAGAAATGAGTTACAGCTTGTAAAAGGTTGCATTTTGAGATAGCATCGCGTAGTTTTTCCAGGTAATGTACGTCAAAAAATGCTGCTAGAATTACATAGATTCCATCAGGGGATATTTAAAACAAAAAGTACGGCAAGAGCGCGAATGTGGTGGTCAGATATGGATCGAGTTATTGAAAGCGGATCGGCGCGTGCGAGATTTGTGTAGCTCGGCCATCCGCCCCACCTTGGGCGAGCTCCACATCCTGACCACACTCTTCCCAGGCTTGGGAACGGGTACACATTGATGACATGTATTTTGAGTAGTGGTAGACGCTTACAGCAAGTGGCTGGAATGCATCGCGTCCTATGTTCGCCTTTTACGAGCTGCTTGGCAACAAGGAAGATGGTATATTCTGCAAAGAAGCCCGGACCAACAAAATTATTATTACATTATTTACAGTTTTAAATGAAGTTATCCGTAGTGAACAAAGATCGCGAGAAATAATCTGCCACCAGATTGTTTTTATTGCTTATGTATTGTATTTGATGACGTAGTACATATTTTTTTTATAATTTGTGGTATTTGATAGTTGTAAGCCGGTAGGAAAGTAGCATATCGAACTAGCCTTGACGCTGTCATTACTGATATGCCTTTATTTTCTCCAAATTTAGCCATTAGAGGTCTATGATCCTGTTTTAAACTTGATAATACATAAACCTCTATTTTTCAAATCGGTGCTGACTCTCTATTTTTTAGGAACGAAAAAGCTTATTCACTAATAAAAATAAGTAAGTTAAGTATGAAACTTATTCGTTTTTAAAGAGTATTAGTTTTACTTTTCCTATCGCTGGAAAAAAGTGATTTAAAGCTAACTTTACACCGGTGAGTGTAACAGCATCCCCATCCCAATGTTATTTCTCTTGCTAGTCTGCGCTAGTGCGCAGTTAAGACGAATATCTGTTAAATCACTACGTATTATACGCCAATAACAAGTACGCCATTTCAGTTGCTCCTGGACAATTATTTTATATTATCGGTGGTTGCATTTTTCTTGTGTAATGAGTAGTTTTATTTTTTTGTTTGGTTCTAAGAGAGGTAGTAACTGAATTAGCTACATTGACCTCCTCGTTGGTCGAGTGGCTAGCGTACTCGCCTAACTGCATCGACGAATCGCGAGGCTCGGGTTCGATTCCCGACGGGGGCAGGCATTTGTGTGATGAACATTTAGATGTCTGCATTTCCGGGTCTGGGTGTTTATTAAATGTATTCTGATATCTATTTAGGTATTTCTATGTAATAGTATCGTTGACTAACACCCATAAAACAAGCATATAATTTGCTTACTTTGGAGTTAGATTCAATTTGTGTGACTAGTCCAGGGATATTTATTTATTATTATTGATTGTTATTGAATTTATCCTAGATATTACGCATTTTTTCTAATTTTCTAAAAATCGCTGTAATCGGTGGTCTTTATTGTCACCGATGTGATAATTTAGAGCGAAATGATAAGAAAAATCTATCGGTGTTAAAGTTTATAAAATCGATGTATTGATTCATGATCAACGCACAGTCTTGTCATATCGGTGGATCGCTTAATTATATCGGTAAATTGCTTTATCATCTCAGTAGGACGACGTTTAGGTTCATCTACTCCCAATATTAGAAGAAATTAAAAAGGCAAATCCAACTGTTCAGAATCGTATTATTATTTCAGATTCTTCATATTAAGGCCACTATCGGAATAAGATTGTTTTATTTATCATTATGTCCATAGTCAGTATTTACTGCTCTTCTCTAACATATTATCATGGAACTATAGTGAATGTGGGCATGGGAAAGGTGCACCAGATGATGTAGGTGGGTACTAAAGAGAACTGTGGATCTATTTGTTGTACACGACGGTGATGTGAATAATCCAGTTTCGTTTAAAAACCTTTAAACTAATAATTTACTAATCAAAATCTGCTGTCCAAGACCCATAAAAAAGGGCTGTAGAAGAATATGCAGTTTAAGAAAAGGACTAGGTTCTCCCTACTAATTTAAACGCATTCGTGTAACACTACAAGTTAAACGAGTAGTTTGGACTACAGGAACTAAAAATCGTACAGTTTTAGTAGTCTGTCTTGTAAAGAAGATTAATATACAAAATAATTTGGTAATTGCCTACACGGCAAGCACTTCAACTAATAATTTACTAATCAAAATCTGCTGTCCAAGGCCCATAAAAAAGGCTGTAGAAGAATATGCAGTTTAAGAAAAGGACTACCTATCTCCCTACTAATTTAAACGCATTCGTGGAACACTACAAGTTAAACAAGTAGTTTGGACTACAGAAACTAAAAATCGTACTGTTTAGTCGTCTGTCTTGTAAAGAAGATTCATGTACAAAATAATTTGGTAATTGCCTGAACGGCAAGCATTTAGACTTCAACAATTTGTCTACTAACCACGATACCAAGTCAAAGCCTTAGCTTGCTACTCATAGTTATAAAAAAAAACATCACTAAATAATCTAGGTACCAACTAACTATATCTTAAAATTAGATAAATTGTCATATTCCTGACATCTGTGTGCACAAAAATAATCGGTTTTTGATATCGGTGGAAACCAGAATTCAAAATGGATTTTCTCCTTAGTCTTAAATGATACGTTGATGATATTAAATGTGGGGATATTTACTATCCCAAAAATTACGTAAAACCTAAAAAATTTGCAAATAAAAGATAAATGAAAAAGTTTACTGATATGATAAAAAAATGCCAATTGTTGAAATTCACCCTCTTACACTGTTATCTGCAATCTACAGACACCATAACACCTGTTTTTACCAACCGCTGAATTTCTTTCTCAACTTTGTCTTTAATAGCAAACGGCAACAGACGAGCTTTACAGAATCTGGTTGTTGCACCCTTTTTGAAGTGTATATCTAATATTTATTAAAATAACCCTCGTCGTCATCAGACCATCATCGTTCGAGGAATAAATCTTTAAATTTATCTAAAAATTTTTTTAAGGTCTGGATAATTGTGGTATTCAAAATTCATTTTATTTAGTGAGTTCAAACACATCTTGAATTTTGTCAAAAAGTTCCAACCCAACAGTGGGGGTCCGCCATTTAGAACTGCATAGAGATTTGTAAAATATTCTGTATTTTGCTATTTCATTTTAACTTTAAACCAACCAAGTGAAGTTATGTTATGGCCGGTATAAAATCATATTTTTAAATTACATTTAGTTAGCAATAAATTCGAAAAATGTTATGTTATATAATTTATCAGAAATCACGCTAATACCCAACTTAGTACCCAACTCCTTATTCAACTTTAAATGTTAATAACAACTAGGAGTGGGCGATACAAATCGTATAAAGATATTGAAACGTATATTAGACCAATATCGTAATATCCGATATCAATGCGTATCAAAACTATATTATATTACTCGAAACCCTATATTGGTGAATCGTAGCGATACGCTCGGTTCGGTATCTAAATATGATATCAAATCAAACCGTATCGCCTCGCAATACGGTCTACAAACGAACAGAAGATACGATATACGACGAGTATAACCGAACCGATGCAGGAGGACGCTTGCGCGGGCGACTGAAAGGATTGTTTGTGGGCGAAGGAAATAGCAATAGCCGGTCATTTGTAGGATTTTAGGCTTTAGACATATTACGATTAAGGTTGTTTTTTTACTTTCTCGTTTATTTTGCCATATTTTTAAAATATGTTAAATACCTAGTCAGTAGGTAATAGAAATCACTTTCGATTGACAATTTTTCGGAATTCTTACTGACTATTGTCCTTGAACTCTTAGTTCCGATTCCTGTGTCCAGTGGCCTCTTCTATAATCCATTGCTAATAATTCGTTCTTTTAATTCTATTGATAAATTCAGATATCGGGGTCTCGAAGCGCGAGCAAGTGCAAATAATTTCGCGAGTTAAAATTGTTTGTTAATTTAGGTAGGTAGGTAGGTATGTTCTTTCATTATTGACCGCCTCGTCGGTCGAGTGGCTAGCGTACACGACTAACTACGCCGACTCGGGTTCGATTCCCGACGGGGGCAGGCATTTATATGATGAACATTTAGATGTCTGCATTTCCGGGTCTGGGTGTTTATTAAATTTATTCTTGTATCTATACAAGTATTTCTATGTATTAGAATCGTTGACTAATACCCATAACATAAGCATATAGGTAATTTGCTTACTTTGGGGTTAGATTTAATTTGTGTAACTTGTCTAGACATAGGTATTTAGTTATTATTTATTTATTTATTTATTAAAGGTTACAGATATTAGTTATGTTATTAGTTAGGTGCCTACCTATATTAAGTTGTAGATAAATAGTTAAGTGTTGTGTTTTTGTATCATAATATGCAAAAAGTTAGTTAGTTTATAAGGTTTATTAGATTTATCTCAGTTACTAATTGATAAAGCATTTCGAAATGTCTCGTGTAAATTCATGTAGGTACCTACCTACCCTTTGGGATTATTTCATAAAACTAATACTGAAGACAAAAAGGTCAAATGTCGAGTTTGCGGTGATTCGTATACCTACCTACCTAGTTACAAAGGCACTACCGGAAATTTAAAAGCCCACCTGAAAAAGAGACACTTGGATGCGTATTCGATGTTCAAGTTTGGGGGACAGGAAATAAGTGCGACTTTAGCTGTAGGCTCAACAACATCAACGACATCAGCAGCGACTACTTCGATGGCGACTATAAGTACGACTATGACCCTGAGGCCGACACCAACTCCATCCATATCCACGGGTACGCGACAGTAAACAATACAAGTACATAATTGGACCTGCCGTACTCCCGTCCCGACCTGAGTCTGACACACTCCCGCTATATTATGTGTGAATTGCGCTTAAAACAGTCAAATTGACTAATCAATCAGTCACGAACTGATCTACCTATCTCATTCCAAACACATGCAGCCAGTCCTAAGTCTGCTAGAAGTATGAAGGAAAGTTCATTGCCCTCGATATTGTTAAGTTTATTTACGCATTTTGCTTGTAAATAGGTAGGTAGTAGGTACCAAATAGGTATATATTTTTATGCAAAACTTACTAAAACAAATACCTATTAAATATCTGTAATACACTCAATGTGTCTACGTACCTCCAAATCCAGACAGATTTGAATATAATAAATTACAATGATATCATGTTATGATACGATATACAGTTTTAGCTAACATCGTCTTATAGGTTTGATGTTACCAAATACAGACCGATTCACCAATATATAGTTTCGGAAAATATATAGTTTCGGAATCCGATACCGAATATCAATATATAGTTTCGATTCGATATCTTAAAAACCCTATATTACACACTCCTAATAACAACCGGTAACATAATGGGACTAACGTACCTCAAGTTAAACATGTCGCACTCCTCACACTTTTCACTGCAACTCGTATCATTAAATTTTGTAATATTATGAAAAGTTTTCGCACGAGACATACAGTAGTAATAGTGTAGGTCTACACATTTTTTATGACCCTTTTTGAAAAACCCATATAACCAACATTTACACACAACAAAGTGAAGAGTGCTGTCGGACGTATCGTCATGTCATTATTACTTATAGGTACTGAAGATTAATTTTATGTTTGTTGATTGTGCCCTTCTGTGTACAAAAGAAATCAGAATAACCTTAATTTTTCCTACGTGGATTTAATTTCAAATGAGTAATTTGTACAAAACTTACACTAGATACATATAGTTAAATAATCTATTCCGAAAATCCTGCAGAAGTGCTTAAACGAGCCCTCACAAACAGCACACCTACTTTACGAATTTAAAATGAAATGAACGTAAGTAAAATTAACTTTTCTTAAATTTCTTAAGTCAACACGAGGGCATAATTAACATGAACTACAAATTGAATCTTCTGTGTTGTTCTGATCATGGATACTTGGTGAATAATTTGTCGGTTGCTTTAATTAAACATTTCAAGATGATTCTGGTGCAGTATGATATACTGTTTTTAATATATGAAAAAAACATTCGCCCAAGATTGGCTCACTTAAACTGTCGTCACCCTGTTGGTGTGATATTTATTGTCACGAGATTTCATACTATAGATTCTATACTTCTTATCGTCGGAGCTTGGTGGAATTCCATTCTTAATTTATTCGTAATTTATTTAAAAACAACCGGTTGGCTAAATACTAAAAATAAAAAATAATAAAATATATTGTGGAAAGTACAAGTGTTTTTAAATAAATTACATTTCATACTATATTTTGTGGTTTCAAATGTCTTAAAATATCACTAATCTTTATTTAATACAAAATAACGTACTTAGTTGGCATCTAAGCAATAAAACTGTAGAAAATACAACACTACTAATTTAATCGTAGTGGAAACTAACCTATTACATTTCCTTTTTATAATTTTAAAAATTATATACATATTTTTTAAAAATGACGTTTCAATTATGAAAGTTAGTTAACTTTCTTTAAGCTCCGATCCAATAGTTTTACATCAACATTTTTCATTCGTACAGTAACTATTTCCTTCTTATATTTTATTCCAGCCTCAGGGACTTTAGTTTCAACTGTAAAATGACGTAACAAATGAATAACACCAGCTTTTACTTGATAACTAATTCCGATACAAATTCTTTGTCCATTACCAAAAGGCATAAATAAAACATCTCGAATGTTGTTCTTATTTTCATGAGAAAATCGTTCTGGAATAAACTTTTCGGGATTGAGATAGTATCTTTCATCACGATGTACATCAAATACTGGTATAAAGATTCTAGTTCCTTGGTCAACTTTAATATTACCCACTGGCAGATATGTGTCTTGTGTACATCGTCGATTTAAATATCCGATAGCAGGATGAATTCTCATAGCTTCGTTCATAACCATATCTAGGTACTCCATGCTGGTCACGACGTCGTAAGTAATGTCACTGCCACATTTTTCAAAACCTTCATCGATTTCTTTATGGATACGCTGAAGAATCTCTGGATTTTTACCCAGTTCCATTAAAACACTGAATATTACTGTAGCGCTTGGCTCAACGCCGGCATTGAAAAAGAAAAATGCCTGTGCAGCTAAAAGTTCATCTGACGGCTCGATTTCCATACCTGAGTCATCTTTTAAAACTCCAGCGCTTTGCAGCGACACACCCAAATCAGCAAAATCATGTTTCTTAGTTTTCTCCTTCTCACGTTGTCTAAGAACTTGTTTGATAGCGCCAATAAAGAATGGCTCGTGTTTTCTAAATAACTCTATACGAAGCAGTCTAAAAAGAGGTGCACACATAACTCCTATCGAGAAACCCAAATTTACTTTTAAAGTAGATTTAAAGGCATTTTTAGCCATGTTTAAAAATGGAGAGTCAAAAACAGATTCCGTTGTTATCCCAAAAACTGCGGCACCAATTGATGCGCTACAAAATGTTGATATTACCTCAAATAAATCACCATTTTTCAACTTAGGATTATCCTTTAAATATTTGACAAAATCTTGTGCACTTCGCTCCATAATATAGTACATACTTTTCAGTTTGGCAGAGGTAAAAAGCGGAGACATGCTTTGGCGGACGATCTTCCATTTCTTTCCGTTTTGAAAGACCAGGTTGTCACCAAATAAGTCTGAATCATTCAATTCAAAACCTCGACTATTAAAAGCATTAAAATTTGTTGACATTATATGTTGAATATTCGTGGGATGTAATACATATAATGTTGGAGTAAACAATGCTCCCACTCCAACCGCTGGTTCATTGGGATATTTCTTGTAAACTTTGCGAAGATTCTCGAAAAACGCTTGTTCTTTAGTTAGATAATCCCAAAACACTCCCATTATTTTATGCTCATTATAGAAAGTTACACCGCGCTTTTTCCAATAGTTTTCATTTAGTTTTCCATGAAGATATACATAACATAATAAAATGACAAAGCACAATAATAGAAGCGAAAGAAACATTTTGCTCTATTAATTAATGTCGGTGGTCAACTTATACAGTACCTAATGGTAGGTGGATATCTTCTTTCATGAGGAACTTTTGCGGACTAACTCCAGTTAAGCTCTGTGTCGCACTATTTATTTGTATAGATACGATATCAGGGAGTTACCTCACTATTCTTGTCAAATAAATAATTATTATCTTTTTAAATCCTCTATTGACCTACCATGACTTCACAAATTTTTTTAGCTTTCTTCAAACCATGATATTTTGTATTTACCTTGAAATCAATAACAGTAACAATCAAAAAGTATTTGTCAATTCCCATAGATTATACAATTGAAACGGCTTTACGAATTTAAAAAAAAATTAGTTGTGGGAGCTTTAGGTGGTAGGACTTTTTTTTTGGTTGGAGTTCAGCGAACAAGCACACGGGTCTCCTGATGGTACAGCCGTAGTCTATAGACACTTTGTCCTTGACCTTGATGTTAATGAATGAGGTGTCGCTATAAAAGGCAAATTAAAACTTTTTTCTTATCAAAATACAACAAATATTAGACCTTCTGTTTGCATTTACAATAAGCACTATTCTGTCATCGTTCATTAAAACATAGTATAGTTTATTTTTAGTACAATTTACAGTACACGTAGTAGTAGTTAAAAAATGTAGAAAGATTTAGACCCACCCTTTAATATAAAATTGAATTGCCAAATGTGTTGGGAAGCGCATAACTTCCGAGCGATTGAACCGATTTGAATGATTATTTCTTTGTTGTATTAGTTGTTTCCGGAGGAAAGTTCTTAGGAAGAACTTCTTATGAAGAAGAAAAACCAGGAAAATAGCAGGGACAATCGGAAAAACAAAACTTTATTTTTCTTATAAAAACTGGAACGAGTGGAACGAAGTTCGCTGGGACAGCTAGTAGTAAATATGGCAGAAGAAGTAGAACATTGGTAAGTTAATTATATGCTTTTTTCAAGAATACTAACAATACTAATACATAGAAATACATAAATAGATACCGGAATAAATTTAAGAAGCACCCAGACCTGGGAATGCTGACATATAAATGTTCATCACACAAATGTCTGCACTCGTCAGGAATCGAACCCAAGGCTCGCCGTTGGTGAAGCTAGACGTGTATGTATGCTAGCTAGACCTGGATCAACGAGTAAGGTGTTGCATTTTTCTATTTTGCATTCAGACTTGGTGGCTAAAGGACCAGCTTGGAAGTGCGCTCTTTCTAATACAAAGAAGTTTCTGAAATTGGTTCATAAATGACAGAGAAACCGATTTACATACATAAAGAGAGTAGAGTGCTGCGCAGCAACTTGCCTAGGTAGGGATCCGCATTATCTACTCCTGCTGCTATAATGTCTGTCAAGTTTTGGTCTGTAGAGTGTAGTGTGTGTATGTGTGTATTAATGTTCGAGTCTCATAAAGTAGGATATAAGCAATTACTATTATAATAAAGAGTAGTTGTGCGTCGCATCTTGTTTGATTCACACTCTAACACCCAACACCACATGGCGACCCTGCAGCGGTAACCTGACGCTGTTGCTCGGCGAACTTGAGCACATTCCAGCGAGTGTGGCGTTACTGATGACGATATGTAAAAAGTATATATAGTAATTAAATAAATTGGCTTACGAAGAAGGCGCCATGATAAACAAAAAAAAGGTTAATTAAATAAAAAGAAAGTGAAGCCTAAAAAATTATAAGTATATACAAAAAAATGAAATGAAAGTAAGGAAATTAAAAATATGAAATTATACTTCTAATAAAAGAAAAGCAAGTATATATGATATTATAAAAGCGACGAGAAATAAATACTGCAGTAAGCATAATTATCGCTGGAAAGGTAAAAGTGAAAAAAATTTTTGAAAACATGTTAACTGAAGCTGAAAAAAAGGAATGGCAAAATATTTTTGGGAGTGATCGCGCAGTTTTGGAGAGGCTTTCCTGCTGCTAGAATAGTAAAAGTGAAGTGATGTGTGTTTCTTCAATGTTAATAAAATTAAAAAGCAATAATAAGTGTTTTGTCGACAAATTTAAAATAAAAAAAAGTGTTGTTCAAATATGGTAAAGTACGACATTACGACGGTTACATAAAAAAAGACTGTAATGTGAGTGCTTCGGTTGAGATATATATATATAGTGATACACATTCTGTTGATTTGTATCTTGTTTTAAGGTGAGCACGTAATTATTATTCTAGGTGTTGTAGATATAAATGCGCTAAAATAAATTTGTCAATCATGTCTAAACGAGCGTACTCGTAATAACATTATAAATGGTCATTGATTATTATTTTTTAATAATAAAATGTTTGGTGATTTATTATTTAATTGGTGAAATATATCTTTGAGTTATGTGGAGTATTACTTAGAGAGTGGATTTTAATTAAATATAAATAAGTGTAATGTAGAGAAACAATGCAATAATTACTGTAAGTTAAAGTTGGAAATTTATTTATGAACTAGAATAATAAAATAAGACGCAAATATGAAAATATTTGATTTAAAAATTGCTTTGGCCCTATTACCGGTGACGACTAGCGAGGAGTCAAGTATTAAGCAGCTAATGGATAATATAGAATATAACGATTCTGTGCTGTGCAGAAATTATAATTCGTTGAAAGATGAAGTGCGCTATAGATGAAGAGATCTCATGGCGATCGACCTCAAAAGATACATTAGGTAGATCCAAAAAATATTTCTATAATATTAGGAACTTCCAGGCAGACTTTACAGGTACGCAGAAAAGATACAATACACATTCTAGCTTCGATACAGGTAAAAATTTAAAAAGCGCCCATTTTAGAAAGCAACAATCTGTAAACTTATTTAATAGTGCCGATCATAGATATCACCTCTTCAAGCCACGAGACACACAAGTTTTTTATCAAAACGTCTAAAGATATAGTCACCCTGACAGTAGCCATGGTCAAAAGTATTTTTATCAGAATCGCCGTCACCTTAATCATCATCAGCAAAATTATTGTAGGCCAAGTAATTCAAATAGTCATCGCAATTATTCCCAATTTAGAAACAGCTTTCACAATAAACGTTGCCAATTTCTTAACAAATATGAAAAGCAGCAAATAAATCAACAATGTAATGGTCAACATAGGCTTAATCATGATAGCGAGATAGGGAGACAAAGTGTTCAAAAATGGATTCCCAAAAATTAGAACTATAATGTTAAACCTAACACTTGGCATGTATGTTTGTCAAAATTATCATAAAAATGGTCATCAATTTGAACATTATAAGAATCATAAATATGGTCAGCGGTATAGTCACCATAGAGCGCATGAACATGCTGGTAAGTTTTAGACAAAAATCCTAGCAAAAGTCAGGAGTCAACACTAAAGTTAAATAAAACGAAAATATGTGATACAAATAACATAAAACATTAGCGCATTACAAACTGTATTGCAACATCTTTGTTGATATTAAAATATAAATATTATGCACTCGTAATTCAATATCCGCAACATTCCTTTCCATAAAATACAGAGCCGTAAGAGGACTCGGGTGTAAAGTCCAAACAATCTAATTTTGTTTTGAATCTCGCTTGTTTGAATTATCGTATGCCTCATTGTGTCATATTTCAAAAATCTGTGTTATTTACTGAAAATGTTGTTTCAGTCAGAAATAATTATAGTATTTCGGTAGCTAGTTATCATGTAGAAAAATTATTTATCTTGGAAATATTTTCTAACACCTGGTAACAATAGTTTTAGTACTTCGGCTGAAATAAAAAATACTATTTAACTACAATCTAATACATAATTTGTAATACACATCCTATTAATATTATAAATGCGAAAGTTTGTATGTATGGATGTATGGATGTTTGTTACTCTTTCACGCAAAAACTACAAAGCCGATTACGATGAAATTTGGTATGCAGGTAGCTGAAGACCCAGAATAACATATAGGCTACTTTTTATCCCGGAGTTCCCGCGGGATTGGGACTTACGCGGGTGAAACCGCGGGGCGCAGCTAGTAGTAATATAATGTAATTGTTAAATAATCTCATGGTTCTAGATTTTGTTTAAAGTAGTTATTATTCAAATTACTTACATGTAAAGTTAGTATAAAAAAAAGAATGGGATTAAAATTCCCACACTTGTTATTTAGGGTAATACAAATAAAATAATAACAGTGTTTTTTAATAAAAACAGTGTTTTATTCCGTTTTTTTTAATTTTTGTAGTCAAAGTACGTATTTTGTTTGGTGCTCATAATTTAAGAGCATTAATAAAAAAATGTTAAAGTCTTTTAGTTTTAAACTTTATATAAGTTTTTGTGTACAATACATGATTAAATAAATAAATAAATAATGTTTGGTTATACAATTTTGAAACACCGCAGTGCTTTCAAAAGGTTTTCTTTTACTTAGAAATTTTGCTGTAAACTTGAAAACAAAAATAACAATAAAATAAATTAGATTAAAATGACATTTCGATTAAATTTTTTAACAACATTTTATACAAAATATTTTATATTTACAATTTGAAAGAGCATAATTAATACAATTGAAGAAGAAAAAAATATCCTTGTAGTAAACAAACTAAAATTTCAATTCAATACGGCTTATTTTCTATGAGTCAAAATTGAAGCATTTTAACTAAAGTTCTGAATTTACAGAAACTTTATCTTTTAACAGCTTAAAATAAATTGGAAAGTAATATGTTGTGTTTTAATATAAGTTATCACTTTTAATTAGAAATAATAATATTTTGTAAAGTGTGTATTAAGTCAAACAATGATATGTTAGTAAAACTGAAAAAAAACTACTAAGTAGGTATCAAGATTTACATCAGTTAACTTATTCAGTAGGTACATAATTTTTTACAAAATTTTAATAAATAAATTTGTTTTGGATTGTTGAGAGAAAATGTTTATTTTAATTACTTTATTTAATAATAACTTGCTTTATCTACTTTTATATATTATATAATTAGTATAGTGAAAGGCATAGCTAGACATACAAACTTGAGAAAAAAGAATATTTTTGAACGGATTTTTGTCAATGAAATGGAATTTTCTTTTTTATATAAGTTTAGTTTATGTATTGATTATAAATTATATGAGTATACGTACTATACATGTATTGTTGGAAACTTTGATTAAAATAATCTTATGAATAAAACAATCACTCCTTATTAAAAAAAAATGTGATGCCTAAAATAAAAAGGTACAGTAAAGTGTTATTAGAAAAACTATGTTTTTTAATATTTGTAAGTTGTTCAAACAAATGAAATAAGTTCACAACCTGTAAAAGTAAATGTTTGTTAGAAAGTTTGAGGTGTTTTATGGTTATGTAATATATAGATGTTCGAGCATGATATATTTTCATAGTATGAGACGGAATAAGGCAGCTGCAGATGTTTTATCTCTATAATCTAGAAGAATTCTCCAGTACGCATAGTGCTGCACAACTTGAGGCCTGATCAACCAAAAGTCATGAGTACTATGTCGAACTTGTAGAATCAATTCATTATAAAAAAAAAATGTTTTGTAAGAGAGTTAGTTTAAAATGATGTTATGAAATGTTTAACATGTTATAAGGTGCAAACTACGTAATTTGTACTTACATTGTAACTGATGTGTTTAAGCTATAAATAAGATATTTAAAATGAAAATAATAAAAAAAATTAAGCAGGCCACGTGCCTATTGCAGTTTCAGTTTTAATATTCGTGAATGTTAGAATGAAAATAAATATTTAAAAAAATATGATTTGTTTGTTAAAAGTCAGAAACAATGTTTTATTGACAATTGTGTGTTATTTCTTTAAAATCGAAATCTCTGTGAAAGAATAACAAATTGTGTATGCAGATTATTAAATATTGTCATTTGTAAACATGTTTATTAGTTATGTTTTGTAAAAAAAATGAATTACTAGCCGTCATTCATTTTTTTTCTTTTGCATGGGAGATGTATTGTGTGTATGTGTGTATTAATGTACGAGTCTCATAATGTAGGATATAAGCAATTACTATTATAATAAAGAGTAGTTGTGCGTCGCATCTTGTTTGATTCACACCCTAACACCCAACACCACAAGAGTATGGTAACCGGTAGACTTGTACAATAGTCCTAACTTCCAGTCCGCAGGACAGCGACGCACCTGTAACATCTACGGTGTCTATAGGCCATGGTTGTCCCTTACCATCACGATACCCTTCTGCTCGTTCCTTGACCTTCCAAAAAAAACATATACGAGTCGAATATGTAGCATCCTGCTTTTCTCAAAGTAGGTTAAAAATGTTTTTATAAAATGGTAAAGGTAATTATTTTGTATCTTGCATAACATTGCATCATCCTTTTATTAAATGTGGAAGGATATTATTATTAATTATGTATATTCCATAGATATTGATAACTTTCAGTTTGATGTTATCTATGGTTTCTATCATCTATGTCATCATTACCGAGCAGATCTCCTCACGCCATTGCGAGATTTTATAATTTAAACGCATCAAAACACGAACTAAAATTGTTTGCTAGTTTATGTTGCGCATCAAACAAATAAGATAAGGATTAAGCACGCAGTATTCATATTTATTCCAACAATCAATCTAATATCGTTTTTAAACGACTTCGAAAAAATGAAGAGATTATACGCTCGATTAATATATGTTTTATGTATGTTATTCAATTTCTACGTTTGGGAACCAATTTGAAAAATTTCACTTTTAAAGTGAAACTTCTTTAGAATCGTTGTGATTTCAAAACGGGTGCAACGGAAAAATGACAGATAAGAAGAGACACAAAATAATATATATTATAATAGAAGTTTCACTTCTATCGTGTGTGAATCGCACACACACCTTTTTTATTTGATAGAAGCTATAAATTCTAGGAAAACCGCCGAAAATATCCAATTTTTGTTTACTCAGACGAACGTATTCATTTAAATAAAAGTCGGTTTTTAACAGTTTTTAAATTCCGATGGGACATAATTTACCTTTAAAAAGTAAAAAAATATCGTATATTTGCAGACATTTGGTTAATCACCCCACTTTTACCCCCACAACTTTTAAACGGCTCAACTGACTTCCATCAAACATGCCTAAGAACACTCGCACATAAGTTATCTTTAATACAAAAAAACTAAACTGAATTCTCTGCATCCGTACAGGAGTTATGATGCCACAGACAGACAGACATGTCAAACTTATTGCACCCCTCTTTTTGGGTCGGGTGTTAAAAATGAACACCGCCACTCACACAAAATTCATTTAAAATTCATTTTCATAACACAAAGTGTCTACATTTTTGATTAATTTAATTTTTTATGTGACACCTTCTTCAATAACATATATTTTTTTCGTATTTTAATTGACGTTGTAATTTCTTTTGACTTTGGATGACTTTATTTTTTAATTAATTTGACATTATGTTAACTTTTAACCGCCAACGGAAAACGAGGGGTGCTATAAGTTTAACGTGTCTCTCTTCTTTTGTGTGTGTATACGGTGTGTATGCGGTGTGTATGTATGTGTGTGTGTGTGTATGTGTGTGTGTGTGTGTGTTTGTTTGTGTGTGTGTTTTTTCAGAAATTTTGAAAGAATGGACCGATAGTAGCTACATTACGTATAGGTTTTGTCGGGGTTTATTGATAATTTTTCATGTTTCGACTATCAATAATTCTACTGTTAGAAATAACCCTCACAAGTAAAAACCTGCCAGAAAAACATATTTTTTGTTAGAAATTTATTTGTCCTAGCTTTGTAGTAATATGTCGCATATAATGTCGTAGCGTGTCTTTGTAATTTAGTCACTTCATGCGAATTCATATTTTTTTTGGAACGAAGTTCCTTACGGCAGGCTTGGAGGAGATAGGGATTTTGATGCGCAACCGAACGGAAAAAATTGGTAGTTAAAACCGTAAGAAAAAACCTTAGAATAAAACCGTTAAATAAAACCTACGCAGACGCGACAGTTGTCATTACCGAGATCTCCTCACGTCATTGCGAGATTTTAAAATTTAAATACATTAAAACACGACCGAAAATGGTTTGCTAGTTTATGTTGCGCATTAAACAAATATGATAAGGATTAAGCACGCATTACATTTATTTCATGAATTGTGTCGATTCTACATTAGCCGAAGGAACTTCGTTCCTACATGGTGTCCCACGACACCACATTCTTTTATTTGTGAATTGTAAGATTTTACTGCCGTTGAATGTGTACTTCGTATGTATGTACTTCCGAGAAATGTAAGTGTGCTTAAAGTTAACAAAACCCCTTTATATTTTAAGCATTAATTTCATTGTACTGTTAGAAATAACCCTTGCAAGTAAAAGCTTGTCAGAAAAATGTATTTTTTGTAAGAAACTTATTTGTAGATACTATCTTTGTAGTATGTAATATGTCGCATATTTTCTTATTTTATCATTTTTATATTTGTTTTTGTAAATTACTGTGTCTTTGTGGTCTATCGGTCCGGCGCGGCGTCGGGCTTGACTACTTGACTTGAACCGGGGTTTGGCAACGAAAAACAGCCAGAAAATGTAAATTTTAAATTTTCTAATAAAAACAATGTTGCCAACAATGTTGCCAGGGATATATCATGTTGTGGCAGTTAGTGTCTTCGGCTAGCCATAGGTGCCCTGATTGTACCTCTGCCTAACACATCCGGGATATGGACGTTAAGATACTTTTAACATTAATTACTCCATGTGAATTCACAATATTGGTTGTAAATCGTAGGTACCTACTGCCGTGGAATGTGTACCTACAAACGTATATTTTATTGTTAAGGTTCAAAAGAAATGTTTAAATCCAACTTCGAATAAATACCTTATTGGACTCATAAAATATTCGAAATTCGAAACTAAAACCAAACTCACCAAATTACATGTTTACTTATCTGGTGTTAATTAACGACACTAATAATTAATAACTGAAATAGATACCAGCACAAATAAACTCACCTGTCGCATAAGCTAGAGACAAAGAAACCACCTAGAATTCAGTGATTCGTAAAGTGGTCCAGACTTGCTGGGGGTCTCAGTAGGAGTGAACAAAAATGGGGGTCCATAAGATGTCATAAAATGTCCACGAAAAATTATTTGCTTTTGATAATAAAGAGCAAAAATGTAAGCATAGTTTTTATAAAAGTTAGTTAGGTAATTAAAACAATGTAGGTAGGCTACATTGTTTTAAGCTAATTAAGCAGACAATATTTTAATAAGAAAAGCGACAGTTTAGACAATATTTTGCTTATTAAAGTATCAAAATATGAATACGTGAAGCAAAGACTTTGGGACTCTTTTTATAAAAATTGCGGGAACGGAGGAGTATGAAATAGGTACTTATGTTTGAGTATGAGTATGAGTTTATGTGTAAGAGAAATGCCGAACACTAATATTTTTCCATAATAATGCTTGTAAAGTGCAATAAATCAATTCAATAAATCAAAAAAATAAACATGACACAGCATTTTGACACACAGAAATAAATATATTGAGAAAGATAAAAGATCACAGGTGGCGCACAAACTATATTCATAATGATTGGAAACAAAGTAGTTGGTCTTGCTAAAAGAAGATGGCGTTTTTATCAAAACGACAATTGACAATAGAACCTTAATAATGTTTGAACATTAAGGCGAATGTTTGTTGTTGATGTTGTTAACGTTTAATAATGTTGTGTTTAATGTTTAATAATTGATATTCTATAATTTTTAATTAAAATTTGTTATTGTCGGATTGCGACCAATGGGCGACTACTAGTTTGTATAAATATGACAATAGGTAATTTCAGGTTTTGAAAATGCGCTAGGTACCAACTTATATCTCAGTAGTTGCTGTTTACATGCCTTTAAAACCTACTTATGCTAACTTTTTCGAGAAGTTCGAAGGTATTATCACCCATACATTTTACGATATCTCTGTTAGTAGGAGTGGGAGTGTCATAAAGGTCAACTTTGAGGAAAAAATATATTCTAGAAACCACAATGACATTGAAGACCTTTCTATTGATATTCGGATGTATACCTAAAAGGTTTGAGATAAAAAAGTTCCATGTACGGGGAATAAAAAATAAAGTTCAAACTACTGGACCGATCTGAAAAAATATTTTACCATTAGTAGGAGACATTATCGCTGATGAACATAATTTTCGTTATTTCTATAAAAAAATAGAAATTATTTATTATAATAAAAATAATAGAAAAATCGTTCCTGCCGGGCAGCTCGTAAAAGGCGAGCATAGGCTTGCCGTCACTAATACCATGATATCCTACTAGGTGGTAGAACTTCGCAGCGACTCGGCCAGATCGGTACCAACACCTTACCTATTCCTGCCACCATAACGTCCAATGCTTGCCGTTGACGTCTTCCGGTTCGGAGGGTAAGGTAGCCGGTAAAATTACTTTTGCTCGAGGCCTAACATCCCGGCCTCAGGTTGGCAACGCACCATTCACACCTTTGGTGTCTCCAGGCGGCGTAAATTTCTTACCATCAGGAAATCCTTCTGCTTGTTTGCCTTTAATTATCATAAAAAAATATTGAAACGATACTTTTCAGCTAATGTTTATTAGATGAAAAAAAGAAATGTGAATTTTTTTAGCGCCTGTATATTTTTACAAAGCACATACATATCATTGTTTCCACTTTACGAGCGTATAAAGGCGTTTTGTGAAACTGACTCGATTAAATCATGGATCATTGTGCAGAACATAAAGCTTTAAGCTACTACTGGAGTTACACTCCTGTCAGAGTACTGATGTCATTTCTAAATGTTGCTGTCTCTATCTAATGTACCGCCATCTCTTTCAGCGTCTTGAGAAGTAAGGCCGGTACATTAGAGAAATTAGAATATTTTAGGGGGGCTTCCCCTTGTTTTTCCGTGTTTCCCCGTGTTGGTCCGGGCTTTTTTGCAAAATTGACAATCTGCCTTCCAGCCAGGCAGCTCGTAAAAGGCGAGCATAGGCTTACCGTCACTAACACTGTGACATATGACTAGGTGGTAGAGTTTCGAAGCGACTCACCCGGATTGGTGCCATCGCCTTACCTATTCCTGCCGTCATAATGTCATACGTGTTCCGGTTCGGAGGATAAGGTAGCCGTCAAACTTACTTTTGTTCGAGGATTAACATCTCGGCCTCTGGTTGGCAACGCACCATTACTACCTTTGGTGTCTCTAGACGGCGGGAATTTCTTACCATCAGGAAATATGTCTGCTTGTTTGTCTTCAATTTGATTGATGATTTTTTTTTCTGTTTATTGAGATACTAGCTGTTTCCCGCGGCTTCACCCGCGTAGTCTACCGACTTTGAAACATTTTTCGTTGGTGCTCAGCTTGCTATTGGTCTTAACGTGACGATATATAGTCTATAGCCTTCCTCGATAAACAGAGGCTTTCTAACACTAGAAGAATTTTTCAAATCGGACCAGTAGTTCCTGAGATTAGCGCGTTCAAACAAACAAACTCTTCAGTTTTATAATATTGGCATAAATTAAGAATTTTAAGAATTAACAAAGGAAATCCCAGTTTGAGAAATGTTTCTGAAATTCTTTTATATGATCTCAGCATGGTAACGAAAGTTGTTGGAAGGAATACATGGTAAATATTGGCCTGGAATCCCGGACCGTTTTTTAGTTTTAGGGCCATTACTTTTTTTAATTTACATTGCTTGATGCTATCAATCATGATTCAATATTGTTTGCTGATGATATTATGGTTCTCATCAAGAGCAAAAATAAAAACAATTTATTTGAAGAAACAAGTAACACTTTGATTGACGTGACAGAATGGTTAAATGAAAAAAGTCTAAAAATAATCTTACGTAGACAAAATTAGTCGAATTTCAAACTCATTATAAAGATACTAAAAGCAGTATTATTTAAAATTACATCTTTATTTTAAATAATACTGCTATTGAGAATGTAGATTGTACTAAATTACTAGGAATAAAAATCGATCAATTTCGGAACTGGAAATCGCATATTGAGTCACTTTGCAATAAAATCGATAGGTGTGTATATGAATTGAGAAGAATCAGAGAAGTGTCAGGATTAAATGGCATATCTGTTAGCTTGTCACGGGTATGTTTCTTCCGTTTCGCACTATGGTACTGCTATTTCGGGGAATTCTGTAGAATTAAATAGACTCTTTATAGTTCAGAAGAAGTGTATACGTGCGATGTGTAGTGTCATTCATGCAGACCACATTTTAAGTCAATAATCATGTAATAAATACAAAAAACAATGTGTCAATAGTAAATAATTAATTAAAGTTACTAATTTGATTAAAACTGAATTTGATTAAAAAATTGAGAAATAGATACATGACATAATAAAAATTTGATAAATGCGTGGAAAAGAGTTTTTAACTGAGATTGAAATGTCACTAGTGCAAATTAAAGCAATTCTTGCAAAATTATTCCCTAACCATTCCAAAATAACAAACATACATATTTTCACGCTAAGTCCCTTACGGGGTTGCTTGCTTGCATGCTTTTTCTGACATACCCAACACTCGCTCCCATACAATAACGTTGGGATAAGCACAGAATTATGCGAAGGGAGTCTAAATTTTGATTCAAAACCTCGCTTTGAAATATCTTACCCAACGCTCCATTCACCCTATTCCCTGCACACACTCTCCTGTCTATATCCGCGGTGTATCTTCCATTCCGTTCCCGGAATGCAATCCGTCTTTTTATATGTAAGGACTTATGGAACTACAGGTCCAAAAATAAACACTAATGTGCATGATTGAATTTTTAATATCAACATGACTAAAACTTTTTTAAAATTCGATATCTAATTATAAGAAGTGATTGTTTTGTTAACCTGTCGTTAAATTTTTATTTATCAACACCTGTCGTTAAGTTTTTATTTTTATTAATCATGATCCATCTTGATTGGAAAAGAATATTGGGCATGACACGGTATTTTTTTGGTTATGACTAATACTTAGACATATAGATACCTATGTTTTGTTCTGATTAACAACTCATACTTTAAGTTAAATTGCTTAATCCGAAATTAAAAATTAAATAAATTGTTGTTTCTTGATAGAGTAAGTAGGGGAGACCGAGGTGAGTTGTGACATAGGAGAGCTGTGACATCGTTGATTTTTGGGAATCTATAAACTGTTTGTCAAATTGCAATAATGCACGTTTGGTAGCTCGAGATTTGAATTGATAAACGTACACTAGTGCGAGCTAAATAACCGTTAATAGGTTCCAAAAAATCAAGGATGTCATAACTCTCCTATGTCACAACTCACCTCGGTCTCCCCTACAATATACAGAGTTTGAAAGAGAGGGTTATATTTTCAAATATATTTTAATTTAGAGTTCTATTTATTAGTTAAATCTATTGCCTCTGTGGTCCGGTGTTGGACTTGACTGCATGAGGTCCCGGGTTCGAATCCCGGGTCGGGCAACAATAAGAAAATTTGGTTTTTCCAATTTTCTAATAAAAAAAATGTTGTTCGGGATCGGAAATGTGACCAGTTTTCGATAGGCTTGCCACCTATCACATTTTGGGACTTGGTGTCTTTGGCTAGTCGTGGGTGCCCTAGTTGTGCCTCTGCCTACCTCTTAGGGGATGTGGGTGTGAAGATACCTAAATCTATGGTGTCGTCGAATCCCAGATCTCCAGTTATTTTTAAAAACCTATTTAAAGATCGTTTTTGATAGTAGCATTAGCATCCGCCACTGGACAAGTATAATGCCTTTGCACTAAACTAGCAAAATTGGGCTTAAGTCCAGTTGCTCTGAAAGAGCTCTTTAATTTGACATCCATATTGAAGAAGTGCATTAAAAATAACTATTCCGTCATCTTGTATGGTCGGCCATATTGTATTAAGAAAGACGTCACGTATTTTATCGTGAATTATCATTAAATCTAAACATTTGTACAAAATTTCAGCTTCATCGGTTTAATATATCTACTTCAAAATGGAGTACAAAAATTTCACCCCAACAAACATACATACTTTGCAAGTTAAATAAAAGCAGTTAAAAAACAAAAAGAAAATAATATTAATTACGTTAATTAAAACCCATTTCAAAACTAATAAAAAGTTAAATTAAAAATTAAAAAAACCCCGACACAAAAACTCAATTTCCCTTTAAAGAGTAAAAAAGTCGGTTAATCTCCCCACTTTCACCCACACAACGTTTAAACGGCTCAACCGATTTTCCTCAAACATGTCTAAGAGCACTCACACATAAGTTACCTTTTATACAAAAAAACTAGATTAAGATCACTGCATACGTTCAGGACTAACTCCTGAACGTATGCAGTGATGCCACAGACAGACAGATACGTCAAACTTATAAAACACCTTTTTTTGGGTCGGGTGTTAATAATTACTTAAACCAGTATTTCCCAAAGTGGTTATAGCGCTTCATTGTGGGATCGGAGATAGCGAAAACGGGCCTACAAAAAATTGGTGGATTTTAAAATTTACTGAAAATAAATTCTCTTATTACACAACACACAGATCTATATTAATAATTTCGTCAAGGGGTACGGTAGACTCGATTGAAACCTTACCTGAATAATAAAACATAAAAAACTAATGATTTTGAGTCGACAACATATATCCGCAAAATTTGGATTGTCGAGTATTTTGTTAAATTCTGTGATTCTAATGTGTTGACAGACAAATCACAGTCGCCATCTTGAGTAGTTAATAAACGTTCCGTTTTGTGATGTGTAATAGAGAATTTTCCTTTACAACCTCTGCTGAATTCTCGGATAAGTACTCATTGCTATTTGTTTTGTTAATTTATGTAACTTTACTTTAAGCGTTGATTTAAAAAAACTTTGGCAGTTTTTATTTACTATATTTATTAAACACAATGAATGAAGCTATACGAATCTATGTTTTGCTTATACCTTTAATATTCCTTGAAAACCGGTGACTACAGAAATATCTACCTACATGTTGCACCTAGATGTATATTATGTCACATATTACCCGAGCTTAGCAGGGTTCTTATCTAGTATTCTATAAACGTAGCGATCATATTCTCATTGTACTTCGCGTTAATATAACTTACACGATAAAATAGGATTTTTTTTAAATTAAGCGCAGTAAAACTGCAAAAACCGACTCCAATTATTTCATTAGATAATATGTCGCGATTTCATAATTATTTTTTTGAAAGATATTTTTTGTGATATTGGAAGGCAAGCAAGCAGGCAGATTTCCTGATTGTAAGTAATTTACGCCATTTGGAGACACCAAAGGTGGTGATGGTGCGTTGCTAACACGCACGTTAGGACTGATGACGAGGACGCGACGTTAGGCCTCGAGTAATAGTAAGTTTACCGGCAACCTTAAATTCCAAACTGAAACACGTCAATGGCAAGCACTAACGTTATGGCGGCAGGAATAGGTAAGGCGGTGGTACCAATCCGGGTGAATCGCTGCGAAACTCTACACCTTGTCGGATGTCACGGTGTTAGGGATGGTAAGCCTATGCTCGCCTTTCACGAGCTGCCTGGCAAAAGGTGAATTCTGAAAAGGAGCATGGACTAACATGGAGCAAATAGCAGATGGTTCCAGAATTGTCCCACATAATTTTTTTCAACATACTACCAGAAGTTTTTGAGTGAAAATAATGCATAAATAATGACGACTCATCTCTCATCTCATCAATATCTCATCACTCATCAATAGTAAGTGCAAGTGAATTCAAAAACCACTGTTGGATTAATCGTAAATAATCACAAAAAAACATATAGTCGAATTGAGAACTTCCCCCTTTTTTGGAATCAAGTAAAAAGACACAATTTACATTGCAAATTTTTCTCTCTGCTTAGAAAAGTCTCGTTTAGAAAATGGTTTTCATTTAAGTCCGAGTGAGATTTTATAATGATTTTAAGCATACGACATAAGTGGTACAAAATTAGTGATTTTTAATGTGGGCGTTAGACAAAATATGTTTTGGGAATCTCTTATTTAAGCCATGCGTGATGTGTATTCATTAATCTGCCTACTGACGTTTGAATGAAGCGAGATGACTAACAAGGTGAGCAACGTCGGTGTAAACGTCGGTGTACTACGCACGGTGACGTGCAAAAAACCGCCCAAATGCGGCCCGTCCAAGTGTGCACTATTCTTTATAGCGCGACAGAACAGAAAAAACAGTGCATAACGAAGGAATTGGACTTACATGAATTCGACGATCTCAAATATATCCAGCTTCAAACAAAACACAGCACACACACCGATATACCGTTTTGGTAGCATCTACTACACTTAACAAAAATCGAATACAATTTTTTTACGATTAATTACAAATTTTTTATTTTTTTAGTGTGACACACAATGTATTTGGGGTCTTCTACTTCAGTCAATTCCAATCCATTTAATTCGCATCGTCTTTCTTGTTTTGTCGAGTCATAATATGTACACTTTTTTAACGGGTTATATCAAATTTAACAATTTCATTTGGATTTACTAGTAAACATAGCTATGTTTATATTAATATGTGATTTACATATTCACCAAGTCAACCAGTAATGAATTAGAACTGTTTTATTTAGGAATAATGCTTTTATTACTTTTTACTTATAAGTTACATATTTTTATTTGCAATTAATCTAGATAATTTAAAATGAAAAACACTATATTAATAACGCAACATCTATAATTATATTCTTATATTCATAATTACCAAGCACTGCGAACTAAACGCAATGCCTACACCAATCTATAAAAGGGACTAAAACTGCAAAAATCTGACTTTGAGTTTACTAATAACGTCATCAGAGAGTCCACCATATGTAGGTGTTCATCATCAGATGTTTATTTGGTAAGTAAATATCTCGGAAGTATGCTCTGTTTAAATGAAGAATATTAAATCAGTTTCCAAATGACTGAGTAAAACATACATAAAAATTATAGGAGTCGCCACCTTTTTTTCTTATATCTTTCAAACAGCATTTATTTTAATAACAGCTGTTTGATGAAGATTTCCATCTAACAAAGACACAGTTATGTGTTTTAATAATGATTGTTATTAAAATTCATTGGTACACATATTTACAATTGTAATTATAGTATTTGTTCAGATTGTTAAATAACTGTTACTGACAACGGACCAGCCATTTTCAGTTTTAAAATAAACGCTCCAAATCAAAACTATGAACAAACTTTCACTAACAAATTGGAAAAAGGAAGAGCTGAAATTTCAGATGTAGGTATATGCTAATCGGATTACAATGAAACGTGGAGCATATTTGATTGAGGTTCCATAACCACAAGGTGGCCATAGGAGCTCTTAAAATTCCAATACTGTTTGGACTTACTTGATAAATGTGGAAAGAAAAAATGTATTTTTTCTTAAAAACTTATTATTTCACAACACTTTTGCTGGATATTTCAAAACTATGTTATAACACTCATTTTAAAAAAAAACTTGTATTGTGTAATATAAACAATAGATATTTTTTTTATCTTTCACAAAATGCCCGAAGGTAATAATTGAAGATTTTTTTTGACCTTCAGTTTCGTTCAAAAAGTCTAATAACAGCATTTTTTATTCTTACTTGGACGACATTTTTTTTATGTGTCAGTCCAGTTTCAGGAATATTAGTTTCTACAGTGAAATGACGTAATAGGTGAATCAAACCAGCTTTTACTTGATACTGCGCATACCTCATTCCCACACAAATTCTGTTTCCTTTACCAAAAGGCATAAATGCTGCCTCCATAATTTTATTCTTTTCCTTAGAAAATCGCTCAGGGTCGAACTTTTCCGGTTCAGGGTAATACTTTTCATTGTGATGTAAATCAAATACCGGCACAAATATTTTAGTTCCTGCCTCCACCTTGATATTGCCTACTGGGAGGTATGTATCTCGTAAACATTGACGAGTTAAAAAACCGATAGCAGGATTAAATCTCATACATTCATTTATAACCATTTCTAAATTTTGTAAATTGGACACCACGTCGTATGTAATTTTTTCGTTGTTATTTTCAAAAGCCTGGTCAATTTCTTAATGGACTCGTTTTATAACATCTGGATATCTACCTAATTCCATTAAAACAGCATACATTACGGAAGCAGTTGGTTCAACCCCAGCGGTGAAAAAGAAAAATGCTTGAGCAGCTAACAGCTCATCGGTTAGTTGTATTTCCATACCTGATTCATCTTTCAATGTTCCACTGCTTTGCAAAGATCAGCAAAATCATGTTTTTTAGTTTTTTCTATTTCTCGCTGTCTTAATACTTGTTTAATAGCACCAATGAAAAACGCTTCTTGATTTTTAAAAACTTTGATCCCCAGAAATTTAAAAAGTGGTAAGGACAGACTAGCCAGAGTAAATTGCAAATTCGTTAGAAAAGTAGGACGAAAGGATTCTTGGGTCATTTTTAAAAATGGTGAATCGAATATCGAATTTGTATTGATACCAAATACAGCAGCTCCAATTGCAGCACTACAAAATGTTGATAACAAGTCAAAAGTGTCACCATTCTTCATTTCGGGATTATCTTTCAAAAATGTAACAAAATCTTGAGCACTTTTATCTAGAATGTAGTACATTGATTTTATCTTAGTAGATGTGAAAAGAGGGGTCATACTTTGTCGAACAATTTTCCATTTCTCACCAGTTTGGAAGAGCAGGTTATCAGCAAGCAAATCACCTTCATTTCTCTCAAACCCTCTATGATTAAAGGAATTAAAATCTGTGGCCCAAACTTTCTGTATGTTCACTGGATCTAGTACAAATAAATTAGGAGTAAATAATCCTCCAATACCTACAGCTGGTTAATTTGAATATTTCTTGTAAATTTTGCTTAAAGTTTCGAATAATGCTTCGTCTTTTGTAATGAGATCCCAGAAAACGCCCAAGATTTTGTTTTCGTTATGAAATGTAACACTACGTCCTTTCCAATAATTTTCATTGTATTTTCCATGCAAATACACATAAATTAATAACAGAGAAACTACTAATAAAAGTATTAATAACATATTATTAAAAGTTAACGTGTCGAGTAATATAAATTTGAAAACACGCATAAAACCTTTTTATATATTAGGAAAAAGATAACATACCAAGTAGCTGATTATACAAAGAAATGTCTTTTAATTAAAATGTAATGATAGTAAGCGAAATTGAAATGTTATTTTGTATGTAATTTTATTGTTCATATTCATTTTAAAAACATTTGGTAAAGCTCAGTGATGAAATCTCACTACGTTTTACCAAATGATACATTAACGCAAATGATAAATTAACAAAATATGATAGCAATATGATGGAAGAAGCTGAATATGCGATTAGAAGTATGGAATAGGGAAAGTTACAGCTGAGATGATCAAGCTTGGTTGTCTTGCCGTCCAAGATTCTTATTGAAATCTTCCAGAGAAATGTTGACGAACCAGTAGAGTACCTGAAGACTGGAGGGGAAGACTGAGGTCATCGTGCCCTCGTATAAAGGCAAGGGTTCACGCATGTACTGTAATGGTTACAGGGCCATCAGTTTGATCAGTTTAGCATCAAAAGTGTATCAAGAAAATGTTGAAAGGTGGGAGTCCGATTTATTGTTGTGGAAGGTTAGAGGGGGTTTCAGGTCTGTGTAGTTTTGTGGATCGCGGAAAAGCGTTCGAGGAGGAACTTTGAAGCATTTTGTCAGATTACGGGATAGACGGGGTCCCTGCTAGGATCTGTGCAGTCTATTTATTTGGATTGTAAAGCATTTGTGTGGGTGCATGGCAAAATGTAGCCTTGGTTTAATGTTAACATCGGCTTGAAGGTGGGCTGTGTATAATTATGAGCACGCTTACTTATCTTGATTTTAGATAAATGCCTTCAGAGGTTTACATCTATGAATGTGAGAATGCATACGGGTGACCAAGCGGTTAACTGCCTGCTTTATACAGGTGACGCTGTATTTTTGAGCTCTAATCATCTAACCTGCTGGTCACAGTTATGGAAGGTGATTGTAAAGAAAGAAGTTTACATTTGATTGTAAGGAAAACCAAAGTAATAGTATTTGATAGATAAAGTCAGAATGTTGTATATTTTTCATGGTGTAGTTCTGTATCAAGTGTATGAAATCAAATACATATCTTGGTTGCGCTTTTAGTAGGGATGATAGGTACACGTTGGATTTATAAAGGACAGTGTGTAGAGGGAACAGTGTAAATGGAGGACTTTTTTTATGTTATAGGAAGGCAAACAAGCAGACGGATTTCCTGATGGTAAGAAATTCACGCCGCCTAGAGACACCAAAGATGGTAATGGTGCGTTGCCAACCTGAGGTAACATCCTGACCTCGAGGCCTCGAGCAAAAGTAACTTTACCGGCTACCTTACCCTCCAAACCGGAACACGTCATGACGTTATGGCGGCAGGAATAGGTAAGGCGGTGGTACCAATCCGGGCGAGTCGCTGCGAAACTCTACCACCTAGTCAGATGTCACGGTGTTAGTGATGATAAGCCTAAGCTCGCCTTTTACGAGCTGCCTGGCAAGGAAGGCAGATGGTCTATTTTGCAAAGGAGCCCGGACCAACACGGGGACTAGGTAAGCTCTTTCACAGCGAGAATAAAAATATTTAATACTTCTTTGTACTAAAGTTCCAACTGTGCTTGTCTTATGTTGTGTTTTTACTGTTAGTTCGTCTGTCTGCTAACTTTTTGTTACACATTATGGACAAAGAGTTAAAACATATAAAAAAAATTGTGCGTGTACTAGCGTACACTCGTAAGAAGTGAAGAAGTGAAACTTCTTTATGACGTTATTTCTCAAAACTAATTTACTATATGCAACTTTACAGAAATTGGTTAAATAAAGTTTATTGCCAATCCCTACTCCGCTGGAAAAAATTAAACTTCGAATCACGTGTGGTATGGATAAGAACAAAGATGGCGCGTAACGGAAAAATGTGACGCGTAACAAAAGAATTAAATAACGTAACACTAAATTTTTTTCCAATCCCGATAAAGAAGTTTCACTTCAAAAAAGTAGAAAGTTAAAACGTTTAAAAGTGTTAAACGTTTTAAGACTTTTAAACGTTTAAAACATAAGGAAAGTCGCTACAGTCGAACAAAGTGCTTACAGAAAATCATCGATTTCTATGAAAAATACGATCCAATATCACAAATGAAGCAGAGTAACAAAAATTACTAATAAATTTTTAGCAGTGTCATTATGACAAGCAGTTTCGAAGTTTATTGTTATCACAATTAATAGATTGTAAATATGTATAAACAACTGAACCTGATAAGGATATGACTTAGGGTTGCTTAAGAAATGAACTGCAACTCTTCTGTCTATTTTTAAACGATTTAACGTAAAAGTTATGTGTTAGTCTTGTATAATATTGTGTTATTTTAGTTAACCAATTGCTGTGCTATTTCTGAATCGGTTTTAATTGTTTTTTATATTACTATTCAGGACGGAATTCCTAAGGAAACAAGGTGTACATTAATTTTTGCGTACAGTTACACAGTTACTGAAACCGAAGTCAATTTTACCAGTTTTACTTATTTAGTAAATTATAACTTGTTATCAGCCAGAAAACCTATATCGTTAATAATAAACGTATAACGATCGAGTACGGAACCCCTTCAAGAGGGAGTCCAACTCGCGTTTTTCCGCTTGTTCCACCTCGTGACCTTAAAGTATAATAGTTATCTTTAGAAGGCAGAAATGTAAAATTCGTATGAGTTGGTGTAAGGCAGATTAACTAACTTTCCCTAGATTTAATCAATCATCGAATACACTTTATTATGCACCAAAGAATTTACAAAATCAGACACCATTTACGAGTATCTCAGAATTATCGCTTCGGAGCGTTCTGTACTAGACAATCTTAACCCGAAGAAGATAATTTATGTACTCGTATATTAAACTAAGGTAGGGGCTTCATAGAACATAACATGTATTTGGTCAACCACTAAAGACGTGCCAATAATTGAAGCGATTCGCATCATTACTTTGCAAAATTCGAATTTTGAAAGTGACGTCACTGCATTATTGTGCTTAAATGAATTTAACATTAGTTGTGGCGCCCGCGACGCGCTCCAATTGTTGGCATGCCTTTATTAGCGTGACCAGTATTCAAACTAATACGTATCCCCGTGTTGGTCCGGGCTCCTTTGTAGAATAGACCATCTGCCTTCCTTGCCATGCAGCTTGGAAAAGGCGAGCGTAGGCTCACCGTCAATAACACCGTGACATCTGACTAGGTGGTAGAGTTTAGCAGCGACTCGCCCGGATTTGTACCACCGACTTACCTATTCCTGCCGCCATAACATCATGAAGTGTTCCGGTTCGGAGGGTAAGGTAGCCGGTAGTTCAGGACTTGCCCTGTGCTTGAGTTAAATTTCTATAAATTTTAAAGAGTAGCTTATATAGTTAAAACGTACACTAGCGTATAGAATGATTGACACGAGGTAACTGCCAACTGCCAGTGCCTCGTTATTCGCTATACCCAGAGCGCTGCCCTTATACAGTTCATTGTTTTTGTTCATGGAATATACCCTAACAAAAGCTTTTATTTATTGTTCGCCCTAAGAAGATTAGCTATTGATTAAGGCCCCATACTCAGTCAGCCAGAAGAGCCAATCACCGCGCTCCCCCGTTCCATGATTACTATGAACAATGGCGCTCTAAAGTAAACAAACGTCTTAAGCGACAAATCACTATTTTTGACACTATAAAAGTAATTTGAAAATCGATATCGTCGATATTTTCACAATTGAAGTAGACAGAAAGCAAAAGCTTTCAAAAAAGGTTTAACGTTTTGATTTTTTTCTATCAATCAAAGTGAAATGAATCGTGTTTCGGAAACACTAGTCTAGTAAAGCATATTCATGTTAATCTTGTGTATTTTTGTCAGCGAGATCCATGATTGCTTTGTATGACAAAAACAGTAAACTGCTGACGTATTTTAGCGTTTATGGCCCCTTAAGGGTAGGGGATTTAGCTTTCAATCTTAGGTACTAATATTTTAAATTTGAAAGTTTTTGAGTATGTATGTATGGATTACTCGTATAACATATAATGTACTTGTCTCTAAATCGATCTAGTTGTTCAGTTTTTTTTTACCTCTCTTATCTGTAAGATTGGAGGGAATCCAGAAAAAGCGCGCTAGACTTTTTAAACGTTCCCGCCAAATAGGAAGACAATACGTTTTGTGTTGCCATAACATACGCGTTAGACCCTCTTTAGGAAGGTGTTGATAATTTATGGTTACGCCACGTTTATTGATAATGTTTTCAACATGAAGTTAGTACTTAGTTACTCAGGTGGCAACAAGTACAATTGTAAGCTCGGATGATACTTGGATTAAACAATTTTTCTTAATAAGACTGACAAAGATATTTGTGACACATTCCTAATAATAGTTATTAATTCAATTGTAACACATGGAGATTAGCCCGCGCGAGCGGCAGCATTACAAGTATACCTATTTTTTGATAAAAATAATGGACTTGCAGTCAAAAGCGGCAGTTGTTTTTATTTGAAACTCCTTTGTTTTAATCGGATTAACGCGCTAACGTTATCAATAATTACACAAAGCACACCTATGATGATAATAAGGCAAGACGCTTTATTCTACAGATAAGATTTTTAGAAATGTGCATTTTAAATGCTCAATATCAACAGCGGCCTTACTCTTATTAAATGAAATCCTTCTGCTAGCAAATTTATATTAACAAGTGCCTCTTGTAGGTTAACGTGAAATAAAGATACTCGTAATTTTTAATTTGAATTCAGAGTTACACTTTTATAACCTGTTTTTTCTTAAGGCAACCTACACAATATAACCAAAATTCACAAGTTATATACATTGACGGCGGTCGTTGGTCTAGTGGCTAGCGTACACGCCGAGGCTCGGGTTCGATTCCCGACGGGGGCAGGCATTTGTGTGATGAACATTTAGATGTCTGCATTTGAGGGTCTGGGTGTTTATTATATTTATTCTGGTATCTATTTAAGTATTTATATGTGTATTAGTATCGTTGACTAACACCCATAACACAAGCATATAATTTGCTTACTTTGGGGTTAGATTCAATTTGTGTGATTTGTCCAGGGATATTTATTTATTATTTATTATGATAAAACTTCATCCTTATTACTACATAAACCAAGTCATGTTGCTACATATGTTTAGAGCCTTTACTATCAGAGCCTATACCATGAGTTGTTATAGATTACGGTAGGTAAGTTTCGTGTCGAAATCTATGACACTTTTGGTCTGAAAATGTATTCTTAGTTACTAATAGAGGCACTGTTCAAAGTTTTTCTACAAATAATTTACAAAGACGATAAAGTAAACTTGACTAGCCGTAAGCTCATGGTAAGGGCCCAGTTGGTATAGACTACGTTCGGTAATTGACATATTGAAATTTATAGCACTTTTCTTCTAAACACTTTACTCTCTTAGTTACCGGTAGATGCGCTGTTCCAAGTTTTCATAAATAATATAACAAACTCAACGAACCTAAAACTACGAAACCGATTTTAATGCGGTTTTCACTGTTGCTTAGATAATATGTTTCCATAAGTTTATAATATATTCAAAATATTATCCTAAATATATCTTGTACAAAAGAGAAAATTCAATATTTTGTGACGAAGCCGTCATACAACGATTTTTACTGTGTTTTGAATAGGCTAAACCGTTTGAGATACATCAAAATTATGTACTACGGAAATATAAATAGCCTTCAAAAACATCTGTATTTTGAACGAACATGGGTGGGTATGTTTTCTAATTCGCTCCTCGTGATTAGTGAATCCAGCCCAATTTTTTTGTTGGCTTGTAGTTTTTTATATCGTAAGGCAAAATATTTATTTAATATATTGTATGAGTTTTCCTATCCTCTAAAACAGAACATGACATCACAAATCAGTCTATAACTTCATATACCTATTTTGTATATACACATACATACACACATACATATCTTCACGCCAAGTCCCTTTGGTAGGCAGAGAGTTTCGAGTGCCAATTGACGCACAATTATCATCTAAAAATATGAATACAATGGAATTTACCAAGTGCAGACGATGAAGAATATATATACATCTATATATAAAAGAAAGTCGGGCTTGTTACAACACTTATAACTCGAGATTTGCTATTGATATGATATTGATATGATATGATTGGTCTAGACCAATTTTCATGGTTTTTGATTCGTTGGATTTGTCTTCGCCCCGAATAGCAGATTACACCTTAAAAACAATAAAAATAAAAAATAATAGGAAAGATGAATCAGTTGTGATAGTTAAATCGAGCTGAAAATTGATAGAGAGGTAGCTCAGAAACGGGAGCAGGACATGGAGTACATTTTATACCTTACAACAGCGAGGAAACTAGGAAAAACGACATTTTAATTTTTCCCATACAAACTGAACGGGTAGAACGAAGTTCGAAAAATGACATTTTTTTCCCATACAAACTGAACGAGCGAAAAGAAGTTCGAAAAACGTCATTTTTTTCCCATACAAACTGAACGGGCAGAACGAAGTTCGAAAAACGTCATTTTTTCCCATACAAACTGAACGGGCGGAACGAAGTTAGTTCTTCATAAATTATATCAGTCTTCGGGTCTCACCCGTAGTCAGTCACTATCACCGTGACCATGCAAAAGAACTATTTACGAATCTTATCGACTTACAATAACTAAATGCTCTGTAATGCTTTGTTTAGTTTTCACCTGTTCCAATATATATATAACGATATATTGCAAGTCACATTTTATCCACTTTTTGGTTATCGATTAGCCAATACACGCGTGTGTGAATTGGATAATATTATGACTGATCTGATGATCGCCATAGGAATTCCTATCGTGTTTAACCGTTCTGATCTCGCTGTTTTAAAATTGATTGACTAACGTCTCATCATAAATCTGTGGTGCTCTCATTTCGAATGGTCGATCGATTTATACTTATAAGTACCTGCATTTAGGTACGAGGACTACTGCTCAGGTATACCGGCTGCTCTACCCTC
>NJDD01003278.1:0-21106 GCA_002245505.1 Calephelis nemesis | reverse complement strand
TCGTGTTTAAGCTTATTTAATACGTTTTGGATAGTAGGTCTTCTCAAGTTCACTGCTGGGAATAGCCCTTGCGAACAAAAGCTTGTCATAGAAATATGTTCTATTTTTATCAACAACAACAACACTATAATCAGTAGAAAATAAATAGAAGTGGTTTGATATACCCATGCTATGAAAACAGCTGTAAGAGGGGAAATATGAGCTGTACCTGCCTAGCTTTATCTACATTTTTCTTTTCATATAAACAACCCAATTTTAGAGACTTTTAACACCACTGTTGGCGAGTACCTTAGCGATTTGGTTGCGAAATATCAACCTGGGTCTCTCTAGGTTAGATGCCTACATCCACTTCCCTAAGGGTTCAAGCCTTGTCGAGGCGGAGGTCTGAGTAACCGAGGTCAAGGTATGGTCCCGGCCCCTCCCCGGATCAGGGAGGCCGCTCCTCAGTACCCCTCTCTGCTCAAAATGGAACACGAGAATCAAACACAATGAGGTAGGTCGTTTGGCTCTCGTGAGATGGCGGCAGTAAGGCCCGCGGAGAAGGGGGAAGGGCTATGATCCAGTGCCACCGGGGCAGTGGATATATGCACAAGCGTTCTAGCAGCCCTGGTACACGGACTTCATGTAATTTTAGTCGGTAAGAGTCCGATTCAACCCGTCATTTCCGTGTGGGTATCCGTGAGGATTTCCGACCGCCTCGTTGTTCAAGTGGCTAGCGTAGTACACGCCTAATTACTCATTTAGATGTCTGAATTTCCAGGTCTGGGTGTTTATTAAATTTATTCTAGTATCTATTTAAGTATTTCTATGTATTAGTATCGTTGACTAACACCCATAACACAAGCATATAATTTGCTTACTTTGGGATTAGATTCAATTTGTGTAAGTTGTCCAGGGATATTTATTTATTTCCACGCTGAAAAAAAGTTACCTATATCCAACCGCTTTCGCATTTACATATAAGTATGTTTCATATTCATTTTAAGTATTTCTATGTATTAGTATCGTTGACTAACACCCAGGAGTACGTCTCCTTTATTATTTTATACAAATTGACGTCTAAATACATGAACATGAAATACCTATGAAATAAACGTGCCATTTGGAACAAAGTATGGCTGCCGCTTTGACATTAAGGTTGTGAAGAAAAAGATAAGGTATCGATATCGATACATGATCTATTACTGATCATCGATAGTTAAATCTGGTAAATAGATAAGAACTATAAACTACATACCGGCAGATATTGCTAACTTTAATTCTACCCAGATCCTCATAAGCAAATACTAAACTGATATATTAGATGAATTCATTTGACAAAGTCAAAGTGAACACTTGAACGAATTCTCATTACGATTGACGCTGATTAATATTTTCAATACCAATGGTAATTTTCCACATCTTGTCCAAATATTCTTTCCTGGAAACCTAAAATAACTTAAGACAAATGTAAAACCACATCACTATCAGCTTTAAAACATAATATATCGCATATGGCACGAATGAGGACGTAAAGAAGTTAAATCTACGCTAAAATGAGCATAGACAAAAATCATCATTATCTCTTTCATCATACGTAATTTCAACATTTGTTAAAAAGGGACAAAGGGATCTTGCTTCGTTATGTGTCGATTCTAACGGTATTTGCATAAGTAAATTTGCTATAGAACATTGTTGCGCTTCTAAATTCATATTTCTAAGTTTTAGACGAACACTTTTTTTCAAACCGTTCTGATCTCGCTGTTTTAAAATTGATTGACTAACGTCTCATCATAAATCTGTGATGCTCTCATTTCGAATGGTCGATCGATTTATACTTATAAGTACCTGCATTTAGGTACGAGGACTACTGTTCAGGTATACCGGCTGCTCTACCCTCCAGACCAGGATATGGCAGGAATAAGTAAGGTATGTGCCCGGTTGGCGATAGGCTTGCCACCTATCTTTGTGGGACTTATGCCCGATTTCACCAAGAGCCCCTATATTTAGGGGACCTTTTAACGTGTTTTAGGGGACGGTTTTATATTGAAACAGTCCCGTAAGTAACGTTAAAAGGTCCCCTAAAGTATAGGGGCTCTTGGTGAAATCGGGCATTAGTGTCTTTGGCTAGTCGTGGGTGCCTTGGTTGTGCCTCTGCCTACCTCTTCGGGGATATGGGCGTTAAGAGACTTACTTTTTAAGTAAGGTGGGGGAGCAGGTTGCTGCAGTGGTACTGTTGATAACTTGCAGTCTCATTGCCTGAAGGATAAGCCGACTCGCCAAATTTCACTGCCCGTTTGTGGGGCTTTGCTATTATTCCCGACCGGTGCAGGCATTTGTGTGATTATCGATGTCTTCATTTCCGAAGTCACAGGTTACCTCATATATATTTATTTATTCTCTACCTTATATCTTTGTTTTTGTTTACATAATATAGTAAATAGTCACCATTATCTGGAAATTTGCTCTAAATATTGATAAGAGACGTGTAGAAATCCCTTTTGCGTAGTCACGATGACAACGAAAAATAAAATAAGTGCGTCGATGCCATATCAGCGTACACGGCTTTATCCACCGACCAACGATGAGGCTCGGGTTTGAAAAAAGAAAAGAAAAAAAAATACATTTATTCCCAACGGTGCCCCCGTATTTGTATGATAACCATTATCATTTAGATATATTTGATATTTTCCAACGTCGGCGCTTGGTGAAACTTCCAAATATTCATATCACTTACAGGGCTAAGCCCTGATGATGCTGCATAAGCGAAACCGGTAGGCTATTTACAAAAATATAGACACACACACACATGCGCACACACACGCACACACACACGCACACACAAACGCACCAACATGAGATACGTCAAAATTATAAAACACCTCCTTTTCTGTCGGAGGTTAAAAATGACAACTACGAATTCGATTTCCAAATCGCACGATATCGAGATTCAAGAGTAGCCCTACGGGTTTACTTGTCACTAATGCCTCGAACTTGACAAAAAGTAAAGTATAGCTATTTCTAATTCTATGTTCTAACAACTTTTATTTAATGGATATCTGAAGGCCATTCAGGAATATATGTTCATAGGGATTGAGAGTATTCCTGATGGTAGGAGATAACCGTGGCATATAAATACTATGGCCGGGATGTTAGGCTGATAGTGCAAGAAGGTATGCCGGCTACCCGATACCCAGACCAGAGCATAATAAGAGGAGGCAGTAACAGGTAAGGCGATGGATGGAGTTGTTAATGATGACTTACTTAATTTATGTTCGTCTCTCACGAGCTACCTGGGAGGGAGACAGATGATTTATTCTACTGAGCAGACTGGGACCAACACGGGAAAAACTTTAGAATCTGGTAACGGATTACAAATGGCATTTTACGAAATCGTGGTTAAGTTTAGATGTTGACTACTGAAGGTGAGTTGGTGGCATTTTTAAATTACACGTCTTTTTTTGTATTCAACACTAGCATTTATTCTACAAAAAACGTGTGTATACAATGGAATTCCACCAAGTACCGACGATAGCAGGTATAGATTTTAATACGTTAATACTATTAATTATCTTGTGATAACATTAATGATTAAAGATGATGCAATAATAGATAAGTAAATGGCGATAAAGATAAAAATAACGATCATGTGATAAAAATCGATTATGTACCTATGTGATAAAAAATATCAGATAACCTTATAACAAAATGTTAACCTTTGTAACTTTAGCAACTGGACAAGTTGTAACTAGTTACACTCCTGACTTCGTTCGCGAGTATCTGCAGTGATTTATACAGTCAGACAGACAAGCTTTTGCATTCATAATGTTGTTATGATAAAAATTTATGACAAAGGCCGCACACAAGCTTAAGATGATCTTTATAGTCAAATGTTTCTCTACATTCTGGTTTCCGGTTATTTATTCACTTTATACTGAGTGTTGGTATGTATATCATTTCTTAACTACAAAATTTATGACCTCAAAAAAAAAACGACAGTCTATGATGAACATAACTGTACGTCTACCTGTTCGATATCATGTTACATAAAACATATTAATGACACACACACATATATCCACACACACGCGTGCACACACACATACACACACACTTATACACACAAGTACGCGCAGACACACACACGCACACGAAGAAACACACAGAAGTACACATACACACACATACTGTTACACTGGGCCTTGGAATTTAAGTTTTTAAAAAGATTTTATATGGACAATCACATACTAAAGTTAATATGTGATTGTCTAAGTAAAATCTTGTTTATACGTTAGTAATTATAATTTGTATTTAAAGTTAACTACAAATTATAATTACTAATAATAACAGTCCTAGAAGAACTGGTAAGGATAGTAGAGGAAATGTCTGTTAGGATTCTAAACGGAGACTGACCGGGTATCGGTACGGTAATAGGAGTGTCAAAAGTGCTGATGAAGACGGTGCATTTTAGCTTACAGTTCAGGGTTGTAACAGTACGTACACACTCACACACGCAAAAACGTACTGTTATATCCTAGGATAGTAATGTATAATGCTGATGGCCAGACTGCCTCATCAGCAGCCTGACCTTACAATAACCATCCTATCCCGAGTTCCCGACAGTCACGCTCCAATCTCCGAAGAGACTACAAGTCTCTCATTCTATATCGGTTATATACTATTTTTACTATTTTTTTATAATTCTATATCTGTATTAATTCTATTTCTATTGTGTTAAATAAAGTGTTGTTAAATAAAATCTTTTTTAAAACAACAACCACCGAGTCCGGCCTAACATTGGTGGCAGCGGCAAGGGATCTTTAAAATTAGGTCCCCGGAACAGCTTCCGAATATAAGAACTAAAAGAAACATTAAAAAGTGCCAGTGAATAAGTGTAGCAATATTTCTTCGAAAAACTTTATACTATATGAAACCACTCGCTATACTATCATCGGTGTAATATCTTACAAATTTCGAACATTTTGAAAAGTGAACATACCTGACTGACTTATAAATATTGAACTATCAGTGTATGAGCGAAATAATATTCTACAATATACATAATAATCGACGCACAGCTTCACATCGGAATGCAGCTTATCGCCCGGATGCAGCTAGCGGCCCAGACGCAGTATCAGCTAATTCTGTGAGTCTTGGTTTTATCCATTGTTAAATTGTGTGGTACTGATTTCGCGTTGCAATCTATGTTTCTATTTCTGTTTTAGACTAAAATTTTTGTACTATTTTTAAAAATAATAATATTAAGTTAGCATTTATCAACAATAATAATTCTGTATTGTAAACAATATGTCGGAGACAAAAACTAAAATTGTTACGGAAACCCTTCAGGTACCGCAACATACCTCACTACCGTCAGAATCCGAAGATGATAGGCCCTTGGAGAACCAGAGATCTATGAAATCAAAACGTACTAATGCCACAACCACGCAGAGCAACGAGCTAGATTTAAATATTTTATTAAAATTTATTAAACCATTTGATGGGAATAGGGAAATCCTAAATTCTTTTATCATAGACTGTAATAACGCATACGACTTAGCGTCCCCAACACAAAGGCCAATTGTTTTTAAATACATCCTGTGTCAACTTAGTGGTAAAGCAGAGACTGCTTGCTCAGTCAAAGAATTTCAAAACTGGGACCAGTTAAAAGACTTCCTAAAAGCACAGTTCAGTGAACGAAAACATTTTTCACACCTATTAATGGAACTCCAGGAGACTAAACAGCTCCCTGGCGAAAATGTTAGTTCTTTTTCTTTAAAAATAGAAAAATTATTGTCATAACTACTCACAGAAATAACATTAAATAATACTAAAGCCAAAGAGTTACCAGGTAGGATAGCGGCCATGGAGGAATTAGCCCTCCACCATTTTGCTATTGGCTTGCATCCACGAATCTCAAATATAATCAGATGCAAATCACCAAAATCATTAAACGAGGCGATCAACTTTGCAACATCCGAAGAGCGTATTCAGGAAACACTGTATCGTAGTAGTAGTCGCCCTACTAAAATTCAAAAACCTCAAAACTCTAACTTTCAAAATCAAACTCTCTTCAGGAAGATCGAACCTGCTGTAAGACCGTTTATGCAAAAATCATCATCATCATCTCAGCCTATAACTTGCAACTATTGGAAAAACCCAGGGCACTCAATCGAAAATTGTATTGAGCGACGACACAATAAACAACGTTTTAACGCAACAAACGCCGAAAGCAGACGCCCTCATAGAAATACTTTTACTAATCCACTTCCAGGCCCATCCCGCAGAATTTTTAATGTTCATGATGAAGGTGTTGATGAAGTTGATGAATCGCATTTAAACGAGTAAGATTTCGCGACTGGTGTCGCCGGAGAAGTCCGCCCGTTCGAGAAGTCGATACCAATTATAATATAAATACTATTTCTATTTTTAAATTACATACTAAGTATAATCCTAAATTAAATTCTATATCGAATCCTAAATCCGATTTCAAATCGAAACCTAATACTAAATCTAATTCTAAATCGTACATTGTACCAAATACTAAATCTAATTCTAAATCGTACATTGTACCAAATACTAAATCTTATTCTAAATCGTACATTGTACAAAATCCTAAATCTAATTCTAAATCCTACATTGTACCAAATACTATGTCTAATTCTAAATCCTACATTGTACCTAATACTAAATCTAATTCTAAATCGTACATTGTACAAAATACTAAATCTAATTATAATTCGTACATTGTACCAAATACTAAATCTAATTCTAAATCTTACATTGTACCGAATACTAAATCTAATTCTAAATCATATATTGTACAAAATCGTAAATCTAATTATAATTCGTACATTGTACCAAACACTGAATCTAATTCTAATTCGCACACTGTACAAAATACTAATTCTAATCCTAAATCGTACACTGTATCAAATACTAATTCTAAACCGTACACTGTACAAAACACTAATTCTAACTCTAAATCATACGTAGTACCAAATACAAAGTCAATTTTGAAAACTTATGCTCCTTCATATAATACTAGTTTCAATTCTACGCCTAATACTAAATTAAGTGCTAGATCAAATTCATATTCTAAATTAAGTACTTCATCACTTACAAACTCACATTCTAAATCAAACACTTCTAATAATTCTAATTCTGTTTCTAAATCAAATCCAATACCATATACTAATTTTAAATCTAAATTAAATACTATGTCTTGTTCTAACTCTAATTCATATCATAACTCTTATTCTAAAACAGATGATTTATTAGATACTATACCTGATTCTAATTCTGATTCAAGTGCTAATTCAGCTAATCACTCATTCTCAGCTAATCACTCATTCTAATTCAAATTTAAATTCCAATATCGATAATAAACCGGTTACTAATTCATGTTCAAACTCAAAATGTAATCGCTCTGTTTCCATCGTCGATGATAAGCCTCCACATCCAGAATCTGAAACACAAAAACAAAATTTTAAAACATATAATATAAAAACAAATCCTTCTAAAAACTATTTACCTTATGTTGAAATACAGACGTCACTCGCTTCTAAACCTATACGGCTGCTTGTCTACAGTGGTGCATCAATAAGTCTGTTAAAGAAAAGTTCAATTGAAAATATGCCTGAAATAACAAAAAATATTATTATATTTAGTGGCCTAGGAAATGCAAGTAACCCAATGCACTCACTGGGACAAATATGCGTCAATATTGATTCTCTTAAAATGAATTTTCAACTTATGCCAGATCTTAATTTTCCATATGATGGGATAATAGGAAACGACATCCTATCCGCCTGCAACAGCAGAATAGATTACACTCTGAATCAACTTACTATCGCCAATCTAGATTTAAAATTGAAATTCAATGAACCAATTTATATTATAGCTCCTAGAACTGAAACAGTCATTGAATGTTCTGTAGAAAACCCAGAAATAAAAGGAGGACTAATACTAGATCACCATCCTATTGATTCCCTTCTAATAGCTAATTGCATCGTTAAGGTCAAGCCAAATAAAAGGATCAATATATCTGTCATAAATACCTCTGAGTCTCCTCTAGAAATAAACTCTGATTTAAAATTAAAAATTTTGCCACTAGAAATGAATAACGATTCAAACTTAATCTTCTTTACATCTACTAACGATTTTAATGATACTTCTTCTAGAACCAATGAAGTTTTAAATCTTTTACGAGTTTCACATTTAAACGACGAAGAAATAGATGCTCTTTTTGATCTATGTGCATCTTTCTCTGATATCTTCCATTTACCCAATGACAAACTGACTTTTACGGATCACATGCAACATGAAATTAATACTTCGTCCTCTATTCCTATCCATACTAAATCTTACCGATTTCCCGAAATACATAAAAACGAAGTCGAAACACAAATTACTAAAATGCTAGATGATGGCATCATAAAACCATCTACTTCTCCTTGGTCGTCTCCGATATGGGTCGTCCCCAAAAAGGTAGATGCTTCCGGTAAAAGAAAATGGAGAGTTGTAATAGATTACCGTAAACTCAATGACATAACGATAGGAGACTCATATCCAATTCCGAATATTTCCGATATTCTCGACCAATTAGGTAAATGTAAATACTTTAGTACTCTCGACCTTGCTTCTGGGTTCCACCAGATTAGAATGTCGCCAGACGACGCACCCAAAACTGCTTTTTCTGTTCCGCAAGGACACTTTGAATTTACCCCTATGCCTTTTGGCCTTAAAAATGCACCGGCTACCTTTCAGAGGCTAATGAACTCTCCTCTCTCAGGCCTACAAGGTATCCAGTGCTTCGTATATCTCGATGATATAGTGATATACTCGTTTGATCTCGCGCAGCACATCAAAAACCTTTCCAATATATTCCATAAACTTCGTATTTTCAATCTTAAACTCCAACCGGACAAATGTGAGTTTCTCCTATCCTTTCCAAAGTTTCCTATTTGGGCCATATAATTACTGATAAAGGCGTTAAGCCTAATCCAGAGAAAATTCGTGCTGTGCAACAATACCCTCTTCCAAAATGTCCCAAAGACATTAAATCTTTCTTAGGTTTGGTTTCATATTACCGACGTTTTATAACGGATATGTCAAAAATCGCCAAGCCTCTAACTAACCTTTTGAAAAAGGATATTCCATTGCTATGGCAAAACGAGCAACAACTCGCATTTGAAAAACTTAAGAACATCCTCGTCTCTACTCCCATGCTAGCTTACCCAGATTTTACAAAACCATTCATACTCACCTGTGACGCTTCGAATCATGCTATATCCGCCGTACTATCTCAGGGTCCGATTGGAAAAGATCGCCCTATTGCCTACGCGTCAAGAACTTTAAATAAGGCAGAGTCCAATTATAGCGTAACAGAAAAAGAGTGTCTTGCTATAATCTACGGGACAAAAGTTTTCCGACCTTACCTGTATGGAAGACGATTCAAGATCGTAACAGATCATCGCCCACTTAAATGGCTATTCAATTGCAAAGACCCAGGTTCTAAATTAATAAGATGGCGCCTTAAATTAGAGGAATTCGAGTATGAAATCGAATACCGAAAAGGGAAACTAAATTCAGTTGCTGACGCACTTTCTAGATTCCTTGTCAATCCAATTCTACCTCAACTAACTAATGATAATACCAACGTCAATGAAATCTTGGAGGATATTGGGCCTGTTGATCTCAGCCCAAAGAGTGTTTACTTAGACCTCATAACTCCTGCCGACCTTGGCGTCCACTCGCCAGATCCATTGTTTCCCCAATTAGACTCTTTATCAAATCCAACTCCTGGGGATATCACTGCAACTCCTCAAACTCAGACTCCTTACACATCACCACATGGTGTTTCTCTAGATTCTAATCCTGACGTTACGGTACCAAATCCTGAACTGCCCAAGAACACAACACCTATCTCTGATTCTGAAATACTAATTCCTGCTAGTTCTATCACTGAATCCTTAATACCAAATCCTGCTACTTCTACTAACAATGATAAAATTCAAAATCCGTTAAGCCCCTCCGAATTATTACCTTCGTCTTCAAAACCCAACGAAGACTACTCCCATTTCCTTAAAGACTTCGCAAAAAGGGATACTATTTATGATACCAATATTGTTGAACATAATCAATCTCTAATGAAAACTGAATGTAGTATTATCCTTGTACCAACATCTATAGATTTAGATGAATCTAATACTTACATCCAGGAAATCCTAGGTAACTCTGTTGATTCTACTGATATACTAAATTCAGAGAAGGAACTCTATTCTTTCGAAAAGGTCAAAGTGAAAGATAAAGAGATTTACCTTCTGTATACCAAAGTTCATCATTTTGACCAGTCCACATATCCAGAAATCTTCAAAACCCTGAAAACAGTCAAAGACAAATTAGTAATGGATACATTTGCTACCAGTATTGCAATATCTGATTTTAAAAATCCTTTCGAAAGACTATCATTTATCAAAATATACAATATGCTTACATTTCTATTTCATAACACAATCATAGTAGTCAACATATATCATAATGATATTATTTACCCGACTCAATCTGAAATAAAAAAGATCCTCTATGATAACCATGATATACCTGCTGCTGGTCACCCTGGTTCTTCTAGAATGTATTCCAAAATTAGGGAACAATTTTACTGGAAAAACATGCGCAGTGATATTGAAGCCAATATAAAATTTTAAAGGTGCCCCTTTTGCCAAACAAACAAAGCATTGCGTCAGATAAATAAAGCACCAATGCAAATAACCAGCACTGCTACTGCACCCTTTGAACGACTCTCATTAGATATTGTGGGCCCACTCCCTGAATCTGGCACCGCTAAGACAAAATACATACTTACATTACAAGACGACTTAACTAAATATTCTACAGCATACCCTATTCGAAGTACCACAGCCGTAGAAACCGCAGACTGTCTTCTACATTTTATATCCCTCTTCGGAATACCAAAAACAATACTCACTGACCAAGGTACAAATTTCACCGCAGAAATATTCAAAGAAACCTGCTCTTTCCTTAAGATTAAACAACTCTGGTCCTCTCCGCACCATCCTCAAACTCAGGGTGCGCTCGAGCGTTCTCATTCTACTCTGAAGGAGTATTTAAAGTCTTACCTGAATGAAAATCAGGACAACTGGCCTCGGTAAGTTTACACGGCTATGTTAGCCTATAATACCACAATTCATTCCACTACTAATTTCACTCCTCACGAACTCGTCTTTGGACACAAACCATTTATTCCTAACTCCGTATACGACTCACCTAATACTACTTACTCTGATTATATCAAAATGCTACAAAATCGATTACGATACTCTCGCGACAAGGCCCTACAATATATTACTAGATCCAAGGAGATTTCCAAGACCTACTATGCTGCCCCCGATAGTAAAAAAGACGCATCTAACACTTTTTCTAGATTTGAGTTATATAGATTGCCGGAATCAGAAGAAAAAGGCGCATCTGCCTGTATTTTTTGTATTTTGCTAACTTCCTCCAGTGCGGTTTTATCACAACAAAATAGGGCGCTTCTGTATATTTTTTTCACACGATTGAAGATGAAAAGACGAATTTATTTAAAACTTAATTGAAAAGTCGCATTTACGTAGATAATGTCCTTATACTTTGTAATTTTATTTTTAGTTCAGTAATATAAAAGGCGCATATTTGTCCTTATTTCTAAGAGGAAGTTAAAAAGACGCACATAAGCATTTGCGTCTAACGCGCTAATTAAAAACCGCTTTCACATTAAAAAAAAAGACCGCATCTGAGCACTTGCGCCCTATTTACTTCGTAAAATTGTTGTAGCATAGGCGCATTTGCCTTAAGCGTCTTAATACTTAACGTTGATTAAAAAAATGCAATACGATACTAAATAAAAAAGGCGCAAGTGTGCAGGTACGACCTTTTTTTATTAGAATTGTGAATCAAGCGGGGATTGCGCGGGGGTCGGGCGGGGTATGTTTAGTACGGCGCCTGACCAGCTGCCTTACTCCCGACAGCTTCGAGTTCTAAATCAATCGAGTTTTTTTCAAATTTACGTCAATTCTTAGTCATGAAGTTGACACTAGCGCACAATCGAACTGTGGCTCAAATTGGAATTAATGTAATTCGAGAAATTCGTTAGAATCGAAAAATGCTTACTCCTCACTCCATCTGGCATTCGTGAATCGAGTTTCTGGATCGAAAATAAACGTCAAATAATTCGATACAATAAAAGGTACTTTTTGTAGGATCGAGTGGTGTTGTTTTGTCATTTACTTGTGAATTATCTAATAATACAAGTTATTATCGCTCCTCTTGTTGCATTTTTAATGTCCTTGATGAAGCAAATCGAGTGAACTTATGTGCGAGAAGAAATATGTTAAGAATGAGTCGTTATAACTTACGAGCGATGTAAATGAAAGAATTCCGCACGAATTATCGCCTGACGAAAGAATTATTTGCAGTATTGGTAGCAGACTTACCACTTTATATGAAGAAATCAGCTAGACGACGCGATATTTCTATCGCAAGTTGAATTTTAATGTCAGTGTTAATTACAACGGCGTCAGTGCTCGCCAAAGTCGTGTTCCAGTTGAGGGTGAATTGAAGAAAGATGCTCACCAATTTAGTCTTGAGCTGGAAAAGCGCCATTACCGTCTTCGGTGCCTAAATTAATTGTGTATTTCACCATTAAAGAGATCTATGCGATTCTTTGCTATCCAACTTCATAAAGAAATAGTTTCCGAGTTTAAAAAGAAATAATTGTAAAGCATTGTGCAGCAACTAGCAAGGTTAGTGATCTACTGCCTTGCCTATTCTCGCCGCCACAATGACTGTCAGGTTCCGGCCCGAAAGGTAGGGTAGCCGGTAGACTTTCAAAATAGGCATTCTGGCCAAAGGGCAGCGACGCACCTGTACATTTAAGATGGTGTATAGGTCATGGCTATCTCTTACCATCGGGCGAGCCTTGTGTTGCTTTGGTTTTGTTAAAATACTTCAGCGCTTAGTATTTTACTTTAAATTAAAGAACAAAAAAAACAAATTGATTTATTAAAAATACAAATATAATTACTTACTAACAAAAAATAAACTATGAAAAATAAAACTATAACATAACAAGTTTTATGGAAAGGCAAATACAGTGTATTATTAAAAATATATGTAAATTAATTTCGAAAATATTTTAAAGGTTTTATAACGGGTTAAGTTAACACCTGTAATTATTGCATTAGCAAAATGATTTATTGATTGCGGTTGTTCCATTTGGCAGAAGTAGCTGGTTAAACTGCAACTCTCTTTTTTTCTATCATTATGGACGGCTGTCACTCTGTAAGTAGCAGGTTGTGATGCACTTATAGACAGCAGTGTCTGGGACATCGTATTGTATCTGTCAAAAACAGTCAACAAAACATAATTACACTATTTTTATAGATATCAAAAAACTATATTGATTTCAGGCCTCCTTGAAGAATAGACCTACAGCTGCTGCCTATCTACTACGCTGGTAGTAAGAGATGACTACAAGTTCATCTGTCACTAATACCTTGACTGTGGCTAGGTCAAGTATTGCAATAAATTGCCAGATTGGTATTAACTTCTTACCTATTCCTGTCACAATAGCGACAGTGCTTGCCAATGTTGTGTTCTGGTTTTGAGGGTGTATGTCTGTAGACATACTTACACAAAACTTACCATCTCACCTTAAGGATGACAATACATCATAACCTTTGGTGTATATGGGCACGGTGGGTATGTTTATATAAATATACATACATATTTTTTGTAACACTAGATAAAGCTGATGCTTATCTAGCTGTAAACTCTAAAACTGGAGGTTATGAGTTTATATTGAACTCAACACTCATGCTAGATCCTCCCATTATGAACCTTTTATCAAGCTCCATTGTAGATTGCAGCTAAACAACCCCACCATCAGTGCCATCATCATCATCATTTTTTGTGCCATTTTTTGTAGTTTGTTTCTTATAAGCCCAAGACTGTAATTAAAAAAATTGTTTCATACATACATGATAGAATTGTCACCGCTAAACTATTAAATACAATGGAATGACACCTTTAAATAGTATAAAATATATTGTTTACCTTGAATTTAATGTCGCTTCTTCCTACTTTTGTTAGGTGTGTTGGCGCGCTTTAGCAGTAAAGAAGTGTCTTATTGCAATTCCAGTGTTTTCTTCTAGCAATTACACAACTGTCTTCATACTAGCAATAGGTGACACATTTTCTTACGAAAATACTTTTAAAGTTACAAGCACAAGCACTAGAGCAAGTGCATTTACAATAATTTTAGAATCGAAGAATAGTAGCTTTAATCTGCAAAAAATAGTTTATGCCTTTGCCTGCTACACAACATATTATCTCGTATTGATTAGCTAGCTATGAAAGTAAAACATTGGAGAACACTTTATTACGTTTGTCCATTATTAATAATTTTTAAAGCATTGCAATAAAATTATTTTCGAACAACAACGTGCTTTGTTTACTATTTTTTGACATTTGACAGCTTGTAGCACAGACTAAATATATACAAGTTTCACATTCTGCATTCATATTGTTTATGATCGTTTTTTAGTCCCAGAAAATAAATACAATTCACATGTATTCGTGTACATTTAGCTTTTAACCTTCAATTAAACATTATTCTTTTACTTTTTGAGTGCTAAAATGATAAAAACAAAAATTATTAACATAAGAAAAATTATTTAATCAAAGACAAAGAGCATTTCGTGGTGACATAATCAACCGGATACATATACGACGCTGATAACACTTGAACTGAACTCGATCCTCGTACACGATTCGTATTTGCTCGGGAGTAACGATTTAAATCGAGTTCGGATCAGAATCGAGTACGAATCAGAAACAAACTCGAGATTGGATCAATTTCGGGAGTAAGCCCCCCAGTTTCTATGTCAGTTGCGCCCTGTGGACTGTAGGAGTACGGACGTGTCGCGGTCGCGCGAGTTTTGGCTACGTGAATCCTCGAAACAAAGTAAGTAAGCTTTTATTTAAACTATTCTTATTCAATTGTGTGTTTTTTTGTGATCATATTTAATTTTCGTTTAATAAAAATAAAGTTTGATGTGCGTTATATCGCTTGCAAACACTTAACGTTTATAAGGTTTTTTAGTGCATTCTGATACTATTAATTGTTGTTACAGATAAAACTAACATGAAAAAAGGTCGATGCTTTGAGTTACTTACTAAAGCTTTAGATTCTACAAGAACGGAAAGTACAAATAGTACTGCAGTAGAAAATACAGAGCGAATTTCGCTGAATCCCTTAATTAGCGACCTTAGTGAGCTGAAACCCTTAAGTAGTAAAGAAATTAACCACGTCTCCACAACTGACAGTGTTCTTCTTGATAAAGACTGCGATAATACCACGACTGCAGCCACTATCAGCAGCAGCAGCAGCAGCAGTTCAACGGTTAATGAATTATTTGACTCTGATGATTCAGTTATTGATAAAGATTACGTTCCTCCACAAAGAAAAACCAAAAGTAGTATTATCAACTTTGATTCAGATAGTGATATTATAGAGAACTCACAACAAAACAACATCCGCGTATCAGAGTCACCTGAACGAGAAGAATTTGAGCCCGAAAATCAGGATGATAAGGCTTCTGAAAATGTAATCCATCTTACTAAGAAAGGAAGCGTACGTTTGCGTTTACGAACGCTTACATTACGAGATACTTCATTGCGAGAGCGTACTAAAGCTAAGAAAGAGTTAAAGACTATTACCAAATGTTGCGTTAAGCCAGGATGTGGCGAAGAATGTAAAAAAAGTGTTTTTCAATTATATCGGAAAACCAGAGAGATATTATAAATAAGCAGTTTCGTAATTTCACCTGGAGAGAACAATACATATACATAATTAACAATACATCTCAAAGTATACCGGCAAGACGAACAAAAAAAAATCCGAACTCAAAAGTAATTAACCGAGGAAAAACTATTACATATTTTATGCCGAATGAAAATAATGAGAAAGTAACGGTGTGCAAGACTTTTTTTCTGACAACTCTTGGATTTGAGAAAAAAAACGACAAGGTTCTGCGAAACGCTTTAAAACAAGCCCAAGTACAAGAAATAACGGATATGCAAGGCTGTAATCCCAACCCTAAAAAGATTGATAACAAGCCCATCATTGATCACATTAATTCTTTTCATCCTGCTGTATCGCACTACAGAAGGGTACATGCACCCAATCGAAAATATTTGCCGTCAGAACTAAATATTCGTGATATGTACAAAGACTTTTGTGAAAAAATAGGTGTAACTGAGCAGTCTCCTCTCGAAAATCGTGTATCTTACGATCACTACCGAAGAGTTATTAAAGAACTTAATATCTCTTTCGCAAAACTAGGCAATGAGGAGTGCGAAATATGCGAAAAATATAAATTACATAACCCTGATATTTTGGAGATCCGTCATCGAAATTGCTCCGAATGTAAGAACTACGAATTACGTCATAGAAGATACGTTTTAGCACGACAGAAATATGATGAAGATAAATCTCGTCAAATGAGTATGCAAGACCAAACCAGTGACACTATGTATTACTCAGTAGACCTAGAAAAGGTTATAATGTGCCCTCGTCTAGATGAATTCAAGGTTGCTATATTTTGCCCAAGATTGATACTATTTAACGAGAGTTTCGTACCTCTGGGAGACAAGAAATTTCGAGGTGCGAGGGACACATTTGCCTGTATTTGGCACGAAGCTATTGCTGGCAGGAAAAAAGACGACATCATAAGCTGTTTCAGAGCCTTTTTTTGCACTATCGTGATGTAAAGCACATTATACTGTGGCTTGACAACTGTGCCGCCCAAAATAAGAACTGGAGTCTTTTTTCCTATTTATTATATTTGATAAACTCAAGCGATGTAAATTTAGAAAGTATCACACTGAAATATTTAGAAGTAGGGCATTCTTACATGTCAGCGGATGAATTTCATCATCAAGTTGAGTTGTCACTCAAGAAGAAGAAAAAAATGTATGACTTTGAAGACTTTTATCACGCCGTTTCTGATACTCATCGTAAAATTACTGTTAAGAAAATGGCCGTCGGCGACTTTTGTAGGTTTGAGGATTGCTCTTCTTCCTACAAACTTCAAAATATGATACCACGAGTCTATCTAAGTAACATGTGCGAAGTCACTTTTCGAAGGGGAATTAATACAATAGCATTCAGAACTGATTTTGATGACATACAAAGAGAACTGGACTTCCTGAGAGTGAAAAATATTAAAATTGGCATTCCAAGGCCAGTAATAAAAACCCAATTCAGAGGAGTTAATGAAAAGCGAAAATCTGATATAATCAATCAGTTACTTTCTCTTATGCCAGAGAACCGAAGGGCGTTTTGGCAAAATTTGCCAGTAAATGATAACTCTGTCGATTTGATTAACGAATATGAAGAAGATGGTGACAAATAGGTAGCAGTGATACCTTATTACCTCACTGGTTAATGCTATCGTATATGTTTAGATTTTTTATACAATATTTTATAAAAGTAATTTTTGTACGTATTTTTTAAGATCTGTCCAAGGATTGAAACTTATCTGTGATCTTACATTATAGTTAGATTTTAAGAGGCAGTTAAAATGTCTATGCAGACTGATGTTTTTATTTTGATTTTATAATGTTTTTCATTTTGATATTTTAGTTACATAATTTTCATAATGTTGTTTGTACGCTACTTTTAAAAACTACTTAAAGTAGGAGGATTATTTAATAGTTTGTCTAAGAATGTTGTTGATTTTTAAGACGTGTTTGTTATTTTAAATTAAAGAGACCTATTTAAGACTGATTAAGCTAAACTTTGTTCAAATTAGTTACATAGGTAGTACTGATTTTTTTCATTATTATTTACTGTGCCATGGATAACATGTTTTGTTATGTGATTCAAAAGACTTTTTTAATAAATACTTTACTATAAATTATGTTTTATTTACTACCTATGATAACCACGAGCTTACAGTACTATTTCAGATATACCTCCTTAGATAAAAGGATTATTCAATAATTTTATAAACATTTCATTTTACCTAAAGGGTTATCTATATATTTTTAATTCTTAAGAAAAAAGGCGGAAATACCTACATGCGCCCATTTCTGTTAAAAGCATATACTAGATAGATACACTAAATACTTAGAAGAAAAGTACAGCCAAAAGCGTTTGAAATGTAAAAGACGCATCTAGCCATTTACGCCTATTCAATTAAGTATCTAATATTTCTCTTCATTTTTTATGCTAAGAAGAAACTGTTTTTATTTATTTTTAATATAATAATTTAATTAATTCATATTATTATTAAATCAAGCGTAAAGCCTATTTTAGTGGCCATTATTTTCAACTTTTAGTATGTAAATATTTTAATTTTCTCGAAGACAGCAAACAATTTCCTGTTTCATTCATTAACGTATTTATTTCTCCGTTTTCACTTTTTGTTAGATACGTCTTTTTAAGTATCGAGGGCAGTATGATTCTCATACAAGATCCGTTATTTACAAAGTTGGTGATCTTGTCTACCTCAAAAATCACTTACGACTTCGCAAAGCTCTTTCCCCAATTTGGAAGGGCCCATATAAGGTAGTAAAGATAAACGGAAGAAACTCACTTACCTTACTAATTAACCGACGTCATGTAATTCACCATTACAATGAGGTAAAACTCGCTAGAAGAGGCGAAGCTTAAATTTACAAAATTCTATTTTACTATTTTTATACAACAATTACCGTGTCTTATATTCCTTTATACTATTTCAACTTTACTATAATTATACAATTTTATACAATTTCAAAGAAAAATTGTAATTGGTACTGGGAAATGTTCCTAAACATTGCTCAGTATATTGTAAAAGTACTCAACTCTTCTCCAACGATAACGTGTATAATATAAGTTCACCTGTATTTAGTTTTTCAAATTTTAACCTAATTAATGATACTTGTTGTAACTTAAATAAATTCATTACAAATATCAATGATGTGCCCTCTATCAAACTAGAAAACATTGACTTAGAAAATCTAAAATATGATTATGACACTGTTGCCAAATCTTTAATCAAAGACCTAAATAAGGTGATCGACGAACCACACATTACAAAGTATGGGGCTCATTATTCAGTACTAACTATTTTTGTAATCCTATTTATAATTAGTATAGTAACATATAAATTCTATATACGATTGTATAAAAACAATCCTAATTCCATTCCAATTCCTACAACTTCTTTTACCAACGAACCTATAGTAGAATTCCGAACAAACAAACAAACAGACGATCAACTAGAAATCCATAACGCTATTTCAGAGGATACGCCTCAAACAAACCCCGCACCTAAATTAAGAATTAATATTTAAATGTCCAGAAACGGAGACTGACCGGGTATCGGTACGGTAATAGGAGTGTCAAAAGTGCTGATGAAGACGGTGCATTTTAGCTTACAGTTCAGGGTTATAACAGTACGTACACACTCACACACGCAAAAACGTACTGTTATATCCTAGGATAGTAATGTATAATGCTGATGGCCAGACTGCCTCATCAGCAGCCTGACCTTACAATAACCATCCTATCCCGAGTTCCCGACAGTCACGCTCCAATCTCCGAAGAGACTACTAGTCTCTCATTCTATATCGGTTATATACTATTTTTACTATTTCTTTATAATTCTATATCTGTATTAATTCTATTTCTATTGTGTTAAATAAAGTGTTGTTAAATAAAATCTTTTTTAAAACAACAACCACCGAGTCCGGCCTAACAGTACGCAAATGAAACTAATTTAGAATTGTTTTGTCGATCCAACTTGAGAGATAGGATAGTTTAAATCTCAAATTAAAGTCGCAATTTTAATTTACTGCTAATTATTTGTCTGTTATTATTTGACAGTCACAATTTTTTTACCCCTGGACAAATCACACAAATTGAACCTAACCCCAAAGTAAGCAAATTATATGCTTGTGTTATGGGGGTGAGTCAACGATATTATTACATATAAATACTTATACACCGTGTTTTTGACAGCGTACCGAAAAACGAAATCATGGGTTCTGTACATGATAGACATGCATATGCAGTTGGAATTTTTTGTCGGAAATTTCATGAATTTTTGAATTTTTTTTGTATTTTTTTTTATTTATTTCACTACTATTTCATTAATACTGTCTAATGCAACATGATTTTTATAAAAAATCTCATAAATAGTCAGTTTTTATTAAAAACAGCAATGTATTAAAACAGCGTATTTAAATTTAAATTCTTCGTCAGCTGTAGCAAAGAAAATAGTCAACACCTTATAAGGCAAGGTTATTGCACTTGATACCTACGGCACGTGGAGTGAGCGGCACAACGTATGCTGTCTCGCTCACTTGAGCTCACTTCGAGCCGCGAATGCCTCTTTGAATGATGACGCGAACGCCGCTTGATCTACCGCGACAAAGATTATGATCGACTAGATGCGACATTCCAAAAAATAATTTATTGTATTAATTTGAAAAAAGATAAAGTAATAAAGTGTATAATACATTATTAATTTAATGTGTAATACTAATTTATAATAATAATAATTTATCTTTAATCAAATTCACTTCTTCTGTCTTGGTAATGAAACTCGTTGTTTGTTGTGAAGTGCTTAAACTTAGTTATTTTTTTGTTACTAGATTATTTATAATTACAGAATAGTTAGAAAAGTAAAGAACTTTACCCTTGATTATTCGTTTTATTATGATTTAACTATGACAGTTACAAGTAACCCCAGGCATGTTGTAAGTTAAATCTTTGATTCCTTTAAAGAATAGGCAACTAAGCAGCTCTGTCACTGCAAACGTGTCCTTGACTTGATGGCAAAATCCTGCGCCCGGATTATTATCTCAATCACTTATACCTGACATCACAATGTAAATGTTAGCCGAACAGTTGGCACGTATGCATTATTAAATGTAACTCAAAAACTACAAGTAAGACATTGAGAAAGTTTATGTGGCTATCTTTCGAAAAAAGGACTATCAAATTGTAAGCGGTACAATGAAATAGTGGAGTCGATTTTTGCAGTTTTACTGTGCTTAAGTATGATCGCATTTC
>NJDD01003277.1:24245-50558 GCA_002245505.1 Calephelis nemesis | reverse complement strand
ATGTATTGATGTAAATGGACGCTATTTTGAAAATTTATAATAAAACTAATAACTTGCTAGAATGCTTAGTTTTTGATTTTCTAAGAACTTTCAGTTTGACCCTTGTAGTAGTTTAGGGGCCGTAAAAGCGTGACAAACAGACTTTTGCATTTACTATATTACTAGTCATTTGCCCGCGACTTCGTCAGCGTAAAATAATTACAATTTTTATACAATCTTTCGTTTCCCATTATAGTTATTTGGAGTTTGAATTTTGAAAAAAAAACTGCATTTAAACTTAAATCTATAGCTTTATGCATTTCATCAAAATCTTTTAAGCGGTTTAGCTGTGAAAGGGCAACAGACAGACAGACTTTTGCATTTATATTGGTGTGGATTTTTGGATGTACTTAAAGTTGGGAGTTAGTAGGTGATTTTAAAGACAACTCACAGGTGACTACTTAAGAGACATTTTCTCATTTGCTACTTTACATTACTACCTACTTATAAAACAAGAAAATTCAAGGTAGCCATTATTCTTTGCACATAAAATGTATCACATCAATAGCACTATATAATTAAATTTGTGCCCAAGCTCTTTTAATGACTGTCTTTATTAGTCTTGCGATAAGAGTATGTTTTTCATTTCTAAACCAGCTTTTCTTCCGATCGATTAAGTCTTTGACAAAATATTATATGCTACCTTTAATACCTCCAAGAATATCTGTGTACAAATACAAAGTGTCATGGTGATTGGTTAAATGTAACAAACAAACTTATATTCTTATTTATTAGTAGTGATGTATGAGAAAACAAGTAATTGTATTATATTTTAATTGTTATAAAATAATTTAACACAACACTAATAATACTTGGTGAGGTATAATATTGGATAAATGTTTTTTGCTGTTTCTGCAAGCTGTTCAATATTTAAAGTAATATTTCCAAGTAAATGGGTAGTAGTCCCATCAGCTGCTGTTATTTGCATTTCCACTTGAGACAGAATTCTTCTTGCCAAATCTAGCAGAGCCAATGGTCAACCTAAAAGGAACATTTTATGAGAATTACATTATTTTGTTAATACAAGACAATTGTAGTTAGGTTTAATACAGTTAATAGAGTAATAAGTCCACATTTAATTTGTTTTCTGTCAGTGTGGAAGTTTCAGAATTTGAAAATTATGCACCTTATATCAGATCTTAATATAAATATTAATGACGAATAAAATTACCTTAAAAATAGCAAAAAAATTCATTTGGGAAGAGATTAACACTTACATTCAGTTTTCCATGGCCAAATCTAGATCCCATAATTGCTATTTAACCATTGTTTATTTTAGACAAGAAACTAGCTTAAGGTATGCCTCTATCTGTGATTTAAGTATACCAGCCCGTCTCTACTTTTCAATTTAAGTAAGAATACTTACAATTCTTATGGTACAGACGATTACAATCTTCTTGCCAAAGTCGTATTAATTTTGATAGGCCCCTCGACTCTAGGACCGTTGTAGGACTTGTAGCGTCTAACCTGAGCCATGTCATATCTCATAGGTTATAACTTATAAGCTATAAAATTTGTAGCTAAATATTCCACTGGGCTTTCTTCCGATACTCTGATAGAACGTCTTTCCATGGCAAAACGGAAATCAATGATGTGCTGCTAATTACTCAATATATCAAATTCGAATCGTGTGTCGCACCACTTGTAAGTACATAGTACCTACATATTTCAGTCTATTTTTTCAAGTGCACATAAATCACCGAAACATAAAATTTACTGGAACTTAGCAACAAATATTGTTTAAAGTGAAATAACACTTTGTTTATAGTAAAATGTCAAATGTCAATCCTAAAGCCGCAAAGTCAAAGCACGAGTTGTGAGACATGGCCAGCCGTAAAAAATATTTATTACTTTCATGATTTTAACGGGTTTAGCAAATTACTAATAACAATTTTACCCTAAATTTTACGGTTCTGTTTCTTTGAAAGGTCGTGTAATATTTTAATCGTATGAATCATTCTTAAATAGCAATATTTATGAAAATACTGTTTTTAACCTGTTTACAATTATTAAGTGTAGAAACACACATCAAATATGATTCTGCTATTGAAATGAATTGTAGATGAATCGCCGAAAAGTCGCGACCATTTTACCAAAATATATATGAATTGCTGCAATATTGCTACAATTCACGAAATGAATTCCTTTTAGATGTATTGCTAAAAGTAGCGGTTTTAGACCCCAGGTCTTCATCGGCAGAATTATCTTCTCTATCATTTGAAATCTATTAAAACATGAACGAGTTTTTGTCAAAATCAAAGTTTTACGTACAGATTAAAGATGTAAAGATTTATTTATTTACCTAAGACTTCATCAATTTTTTTTGTCTGATTCCTCATCTGTTTCCGTTATGTCACTGACTTTTTAGGTATTGCACCTACCTCACCGTGAAACCAGTCGAAATCGTACCGACCGTCATATTATGTAGATACATATATGCCTACAAATGCTAAACGTCGTAACGCTTACGGAGCGACGTTCTCGCTTTTTTTTCTTCTTCTTTGATCAATAACTTATCCGTGGCTTTTCGCAGCACTCTCGATCTAAACTCCAGCTTTTGTCCTACATCAAAACTTTTTAAAATGTTACCCAAAGATACGAAATGCTACGTCAGCAGCAAGATGTGGTGTTTGTTTACTTAATAAAGTTAATAGCTCTTTTTCAGATAAGAACTTTTTGGGTTTGTTTTCGAGGCTCTCCTTCTTTTTTTTTCAGCCAAGGTTTTAGTGATGATGCTCAATTAACACTACGTTAATTCTGCTTACTCTATTAAGAAAAAAACTTGCTGCGTGAATATAATTCATCAACTTCATTTTCAACTGTTGGATCTAGGAGGACATACAAAATAAAAGAACCATCAAATAAACTGTTTCAATAAATTTTAAACTTTTAAATAACAGTAACTTTTAAAAAACAATAAATTTTTAAACTCATCAAATAAATTTTAAATAATTTTTATTCTTCATAGGTTGGTGAAATCTTCCGGGAGGCCGGTACTGCCTTTAATAAGTTGTCGGAGATGACTATGCTATTGCATCCTGTGGGGGACTCTCAGCCCGGGTAAGTTGAAGTTTTTTATAATATTGGAAGGCAAATAAGCAGACGGATTTACTGATATTAATAAATTCACCCCGCCTAAAAACACCAAAGGTGGTAATGGTGCGTTGCCTACCTTAGGCCGAGATGTTAGGCCTCGAGCAAAAGTAAGTTTACCGGCTACCTTACCCTCTGAACCGGAACACGTCAACGGTAAGCACTGACGTTATGGTGGCAGGAATACGAAAGGCGGTGGTACCAATCCGAGCGAGTTGCTGCGAAACTCTACGACCTAGTCAGATGTCACGGTGTAAGTGACGGTGAGCCTATGCTCGCCGTTTACGAGCTGCCTGGCAGGAAAGCAGATGGTATATTCTACAAACGAGCCCGGACCAACACTAGGAATATAAAATAAAAATCAATTGCTCAAATTGCAATCAATTGCATAAAAAAAATCAATCAATTAGTCTCGCTAAAACTCGAGAACGGCTGAACCGATTTGACTAATTTTGGTTTTGAATATTTTTTTTAAGACCAGGGAAGATTTAAACATAAGAAATGTTATCTTTATACAGGGAAAAACTGGGATGAAACTAGGAAAAACACATTTTAATTTTTACAATGTACAAACTAAATGAGTGGAACGAAGTTCGACGGGACAGCTAGTATTAAGTAAAATTAGTTAATTTTGGTAGATATATTGTTATGTAGGTATGTTTATCGATTTGACCGTCATTTCTAAACCGAAAAAATATATTTGAAATAACGTTGTTCCAAGTTGGTCGTGTTGCCGACCTGAAGGAGTAGGCAGAGGCACAACCAGGGCACCCACGACTAGCCGAAGACACTAAGTCCTACAATGTGATAGGTGGCAAGCCTATCGCCAACCGGGCACATTTCCAATCCCGAGCAACATTATTTTTTTCATTAGAAAATTGGAAAAATCTAATTGGAACCCGGGACCTCATGCAGTCAAGTCCAACAACTGAACCATTAGACCACAGAGGCGATATCTGACTACCTGACTATGAAATCTCACAAAAATCGAGAAAAAACATTTTTTTTTGTACGCAGATGATTTGAAATCGTAGTATTGAATTGGGTATTGTATTGTGCATTTCTTCATTACAACCAAACTAGACGAACTTCTTTCTATAACGACATGAGACTCATTTTCAATGAGCTAAGCCCTAGGTTTAACTTGATGTAAACTTAAATTTGACTACTGGCAGATACTGACACCCATTTTAAAAATGAAACAATGAACGAAAAGAAATATAAAATAAGTAATTAGCAATAAAGAAAATGGCCAAGGCCCAAGTGCAAGACTTGCCCATTGAAGTTTCGTAGGAGCAAGCTTAGGTAGGGTATGTATATATTATAAAGTTATATGTACTAGTGGTCGCCCGTAAGTCGAAATTCGACCATAATAAATTTTAATATCTTGTTGACAAGAACGTTTTCAAACTTTTTAGTGCGCCATCTGTGATTTTTTATCGTTATCATCAATATGTTAAGTTTGTGGTCGAATGCATGGTAGTGTGGGTAATGTTTTATTTATTGATTTAAAGTTATAAGCATTATAATTGCTAAATATTAGCGTTCTGCACTTCTCTTAAACATAAACTATAAGTGTGCCAAATTTTATGTTCCTGCGTCCGCGCAATTTTCGTAAAAAGGGGTCCAAAGTTTTGGCATCACGTATTAATATTATATAGATTATGTAATAGTTGTTGAGTTTTTTTTTTTCATTTATTCAATGAGGTTTTTTCCTAGTGACATGTCGATGAATATTACTAAATAATATTATAATGTCTACTTATTTATTTACTAATTTGAATTACATGCTTTTTACAAACACAGTCACACCAGCTGTGGTTTTTTTATGTAGGTTACTAAAGAAATGTATGGTTATACATTTGCTTGCGAATATTGTAACATATTAAAGTTCAGGTGCATATTCCGAATGAAGATTCGCAACCAATAACAGCGTCCGCTTCATATACTGCACGTGCGACTTTTGCAATGCGATTTTTATGTATGTGTTGCCTATTCACAGAAAAAGATTATTCTGCTCAAGCAGCTAGTGTATAACGACGACCAACGAGGCCCTTTATCGACAACAGTCGGGTTTTACTCCCGACCGGAGCAGGCTATTACGGGTTGATGTATCTCTTGGTGTAGTTGTTAATTAGAATGTCACTATTACTAAGAGTTTCGAACCCTTGACCATTAGCTGTATGACGAATTTATAACTTGCTTGCTTTGTCAAATGTGTAATTTTGTTAGCCACATTTTTATAATGTTTATTTTTATTTAAGCAGTGTACAAACGATTTGGTTTTTTGGACATACCATTTTTGTCTTTATAAATTACTGTCCCGGCGAATTTCGTTCCACCCTTTCAGCTTGTATGGGAAAACTTAAAATGTTGTTTTTCTTAGTTCGCTCGAAGTTTTTCCTTTTTTCTTGTCTTCTAAACCTTCCCTTGTCTTTCAAAAATATTTGAAAACCAAAATTAGACTAATCGGTCAGGCTGTTCTCGAGTTTTTGCGAGACTGACGATTATTTTTGTACAGGGTACTTAAAAACGTAAACAAATTTTGTTTAAAGGTGGTATAAGTATTTTAAATATTACTGCCATTTATAAACATTAATTTAGCATAGTCTGCGAAAATGCTTTACTTGTTGTCACGCTACGTCGTACCTAGTACGAATCATGACATCACCAGCCCGCATGTTACGCTTTGTTTACATTATAACTTATATCCGTGTATCTTGTATTTTGCATTGGATAAAAATTGGAAATTGTTTTTTATTTAGTTTTTCCGCAGATCGAATGTGTTACCGTTTCTAAAAATTGGCCTGGTGCTTTAGATGTATTCATGTATATAAGATGTATAACTCTATTGAAAAAACCTCAAATCTTATGCCTTAGTATCTGCAGATTTCAGTCTAGAGAAATCTATATATTATCAAACAGTAATTAAACTTATAATTTAATTAAAATATAAAAAAATATAATTTTTGTCGTTTTGTCTGTTCACTTTTCATGCAAAAGATACGTAACGGATTTCACCAAATCTTATCCACTTAGTAGATTTATATTAATCTAATGTGTCTGCTTTGAATTCGGGAAAATCTTTCGTTCCCAACACTAACCATGAAAAGAGACTTTAACTTACGTCCGTATGTAGCCGCAGGCGGCTGCTAGTAGCTTAACTAAATGCGAAATCTTTGAATGCGGTCGATGAGGTGTTATTTAATTTTATATTCAGCTTCGTATGTAGCTGCAGTATCTCCCTATTGTGTTATAACTCATGTTTTTGTTTCGTTCCTACTTCTGAAGCAATTTCGATGGTATTAACCTTACTAATCTTAACCTTACTAGTGTCGCATGCATGGGGTTAGTCCAATAAATTCTTATTAGAGCTTTAATTTGCAGGGGCAAATGGACTGACGAGGAAATAGAAATGCTCCGATCGTGCGTTCACCGCTTTGCTGTAGACCTGAACAAGCTTAGTCAACACATTAAAAGTAGGACTGTGTAAGTATTATGATTAGTATATAATTGGTCATTATTCTTGCCCCTTAGTTCAGACTTTGGGTAATATCGAATAAGTAGTTATTTATTGTTATGGTATAAGATGACCAACAGCCGAATTTCCGGATAAGACGTATGTACATTAACATACATATATTAATTGCTGAGTGACGTTCCTTGCTCTCTGTATATTGGACAAAACATTGGAAGAGTCGCGTAGTGATCATAAGAGTTGCTTCACCTAAAAACGTGCGCCTGATTCACATTTTTAAAAAACTTTCTTGAAATCGGCATTTTACGCTATTTGGGGATGGACGCGACGTCACAAAAGTCCAGCGTGTGAAGCCAATATAACCCTATTTTTTTGTGCCAATTGGATTTCAACCTGCAACTTCTATAGAACCGGATGAAACAGTACGCGACTCGTACCGAATAATAGTTTGTAAACCAAGAACAGGATAAATAAGCTATTGCTGTGCTAGTGTTAACTAACGTATAGAAGAAGCACTCTCATACACAACACAAGCAAAATTGGAGCTTACGATGACGTAAATGTCCATATTGCGACAATAGAACACGCCGAGCACACAGTGTACTGCCTGAATCTACTTGGATTGCGTGATGAAAATCCTTTGCCCTTTAACGCTGCCCGCTAGTGGAATTAAGAAAGCTGTATTGTTCAACAAGTGCAGTCAGAGTAAGTGGTAGTGTCTTGGAACGGTTAAGTGAAGATACTTTTACATTGTACACCCAGACCCGGAAATGCAGACATCTAATTGTTCATCATACAAATGCATGCCCCCAATGTCATTTGAACTCGAGCTTTGCCGTTGGTCGAGGGTAGTTAGACGTGGATGCTAGCCACTCGACCAACGATACGGTCGTACGTACATAATTTAGCCTGTGAAGTGGAAAGTTTGTGCTAATGTTACCATGTATCTTTGTTTATTTTTGCAACAATTTTGTTGGATTAAAAACATGAAGCCACTTAAAAACATTACAAGTTTATGCTCTTGGCATTGCATGAGCTTTTTTAAAGGCTAAATGTTGAGAAAATAAGTTCACTTTAAAGAAGAGTTTGATTTTAAAATCTGGAGTACAGATTTTTTTTAAAGTCGTCTGTCAAAGGAATTGAAAAAGTTACAAAGCTAAAAACATAGAACTGCTGCTGCTGCTGCTGCGACTGATAAGTACATATATGCCGTATGCGGTCCGCAGACGCTTACGGCTGTCATAAACATCCAACGCGCAAGCTATCACTCAAGATCACGTTTGCGATTTACGTCCGAATTCCGATATTTTGCACAGCTCAATGTACTGTCGTTTTGTAGATACCCTGAAAGTCAGCCGCTCCGATAGTTTGTTTCCTTTTTGTTGTTATAAAAACGAGTTATAAGGTTAATGAAAGGTTTATTCTCTGACAGTTGTTTTTTTTATTGTGGAACCAAAACATTTTTTTGTAAGAATGCCTCCTTATTTCCGTACTAGAGGAAAAACTAAATTATTTTTTAATAAACATACTATATAGTATACATATCTTCACGCCAAGTCCCTTACGGGGTAGGCAGAAAGTATCGAGTGCCAGACCTCACGATCCTGACAAAGCTGTCTAGCTTCCGAATGTCAGCCTTGGTCTCCCCGGGTACCTACATCCATCCACATTCGCATTGTATATCTGCTTTGTCAATCTTTCATCTGTGATCATGACCGAATCAGCGGAGCATGCCCTTTCGCATTTTAACACCAACACTTTCTTTCAATCCCACTCTTTCTCGGATCTTACTGTTACGTATGCGTACAACGAGCGTTACGTCACAGATTTTCCGTAGTGCTCTCATTTCGACCGCATATCTATATAGTACACCCACCCAATCGTAAATTTGGAATGTATTTTTACTGAGCCATATACACCTTATCTCTAACCCGAATTTTCCCCGTGCTGGTCGTGGTCCGCTGTCCGTCCGGTCGGTCTCAAATGTGCATTTCCATTCTGTATCTTTGTTCTTCAGTCGCAGATTAATGAGAATCCGTTAATTCTTGCTCACACAATCATGTGCATTATGTTCAGTATTCAGCAACTGTATGTAGGAAACATAGTAGAAACTTTATCAATATATGTTCAGTAACAAATCTGAAATGCAAGGCCAGACAGGCACAGGCAGAAACAGCAATAAAATATATAAAAGAAATTAGTATGAAGATGTCCTCATTACTTATTCTAACAGTTACTCGAAAGTTTAAATGTTCAAACGCAACTATTTTATGATTTTTGATGGGTTGGTAGAACAATGAGTTGGTTGGTAAAGAAAATGCTAATAGCCTTACAACTACTAGCCATCAGCAGGAAATTAGTTTATTCGCGATCAGAAGGTCTGACTTTAAATAGTTGTACATAAAAATATTATTTCTCAATTTCAGGAGTCAAATACGTACAACACTTAAGAAAAAGGCGTTCGAGGACGCAGGTATACCAGTGAGGCAGGTAAGCAGTACGGTGACCAGCCTACCACAACCCCAAGTACCACAGGTAGTCTCACCCCACGTCATCAGCCAACCGAGCGTGTTAGGAAAAAACGCCGAGGTTCAAACCTTCACTAACTTACGAAATCACGTTTTTTTAGTTTTGGTGCTGTCTTATTATTTGAGTTAGTGAAGTTTGAATTTTTTGTACAAAGCACTAAGTATTATGTATGCATGTTACGAAGCTTTATCCTTGGTTTTTATCAATAAATGAAATATTTTTATAACGAGAATCACAGATATGATAAGTGAACATATTTTGGCAGCTAAAAATATTCAGTTCTGTAGTCCCAAGATTCGTTCAAGAAAATCCGAAATACTACTTTTCAATTAATTTATTTGATACCTTCCACTAATTGACAAAAACCTTTGTTTAACTCTAGTGCAGTATATTTTATTTTACAAAATAAAGTAAATATATAAAGATCGCAAGAAAAAATACCAACCTGCTGATGACACTTCTACCTGCCGGTATTTACGACTTCTCTGGCTAAGACAATTCGTCGATATATTTTTTTTACAATTTGTAGCCCTCACCTGTCGACCACCTGTAATCAGTATGAAGGACTTTCTACTGTAGTTTTAAGACGTAGTATATCATAAAAGCGTTTTAAATATTTTACTTCATGAGTAAACATCTATCCCTAAATTTACAAATGAAAAAATATTATTAAGAAGAAAAAATGTGGTTTTTTTTTGTAGGCAGGCAACAATTGACAGAAAGGGATCAATCGTAGCCTTTAGACACCACACATGTAATAGGAGCGTCGCTGTCTTTAGTTTTCTGGAATTAGATTCAATGCAAAGCAAATTATTTTTACTAATATTATGAGTATAGATTTTCTACCAATCAGGTTACAAATATTTTAAAAAATAGTTGCTTTCACAATATTTATTTACGTATTAATTTATTATTCGCTATCAACTTATGCAAGTGTAGTTAGGATATTATTTTATTGTAAGCACGTAGATAGAATATTAAGAAAAGTAATAAAATCTACGAACAAAATATTATTGTAGGCCAAACCCGAACTAATATTAATGAGAAAATACCTTCAAAGTTCTATGAGTATGTGTGTAAAAAAAGGGTGTATTAGAATAACACAATCAAAAAAGCGTTCTTTGGAACTAGTCTGCACCATTTCACTTTTACGCAACCAATTGTTATGAAATGAGCTACTTTGGAACATGCTAAAACAAGTTTGTAGAACTATTTTTTTTAGAAAAATATTTTGTTCGTTGATTGAAATATTAGAATAAATGTTACACAAGTACCGAGCAAACTGTTGACTTACAATTTTGTGTTGTTACTGGATATTTTAACCAGTTCTAATAGAAAGTACCTACTACTTTTGATCAGAAAAGCACTTATGACTAGCTTTTACTCATACTTCAAATCAAATTTGCCCATTCAAAATAGTCAACAGTGTGCTAGACGCTCAATAGGTATATTGTCAACTTTTGTTGATATTTTTTTATAATTATGTAGTTAGATAGTTATGCATGATACAACGAATAGTACGCCAGGGCACTGATTTACTGGCTACTCATTTTTTAAGTAAATAATCTGGCTAATTTTTGTATTCAAATAAATTTATAGAAATGGTTTTGTAAGGACCTCATACTTGGTCTTTTCCGAAAATTCTCATGGTAAGAAACATGGGCGTCGCCAGGATTATTTTCAGGGGGGTGCATCTCTATCTATACATACTATTCACTATTATAAAACATCGAAATAAACATGTGTAGCAACATAATACTTACATACGAACACAAACATACATACATACATACATACATAGTCTCGAAAGGCATTACACTCCCGCAAGTTCAGTCAAGTATTTTTTCTATCTACTTTCTTTCCGGACTGGGGGGTGCAGTTGAACCCCCTTACACCCTGCTGCCGGCGCCCATGGTACGAAATGTAATACTGATTAATTTTTTGTTTAATCAGATCTCAGACTACGTTATTAGTAAAGATATTTCGTAAAACTTTACGAAACCTATGCATTCCTATTCGAAATTATCTAGAAAAATGAGCAGTCAGTTTTGCTTTAAAATATGACTGACAAATTGCAGTCCTTAAAACAAAACACAATCACAGCTATGGTTGAAGATTACAAATGAGTGTTGCTCCTCAGGGTGTCACTGGGTCCACTGCTATATAATCGCTACATAATTGGGAATAATATTATTAATTTTCATAATATTTGACAGGTCACCTTAAACATGCTGAATGCATCCGAGAACGAAGTTGATGTTGAAGGTCTCAGTGGTGACGTGAAGCTAGAGTTTGAGGCGGGGAATGATGATGTAGCCACCTGAAATATGTATAGCTTTTCTTTGTACTAAGATGAGCTGGCCTGTACATTAATTTTAATTTTATAATTATGTTCTATAATATGACCATTTATCATTTGAGTACATATGCGGATTGAAAAATTTACAAATTACTTATTTTAACAAAACGTATTTTTACCAAAATTAATAAAAATATATGAATAGTATTTTAATGATGTTTATGATAATTGAAGGTGGTGTTTATATTTTATTATATGTGCCAAAAATTAGTTTACAATATTTCAAGATATATTTACAAAATAACGTTATCCATAGCCTATTTTAACACATCATTAATTTATTACATGACATATGCATTCATTCGCTATTTACTCTAAGCTTGTTAACGATGTGGAAATCTAAGGATATTATTTTTATATATACAATTGATAAAACCAAAACTTTCAGTTACAATTATTTTTAAACTATTTTAGAGTTTAAATTTAATAAATATGTGGCATTTGACTGCTTAGTATTATGTTAAGCAATTTTAGTTATTTTTTGTAAAATCACAATAATTTTAAACATGCGGCTATAAAACCGTTTTGTTTAGAAACAAACAGATAAAACTGAACTGGTAATATGGGCTGAATTACGGTTGTAGGCGAAAACATGAGCTTAGTAATTCCATATTATCTTTTTAGGATATTTTATTATTATCGTTTTATTTCAAAATACTTGCAGGTTATGGATGATAATAAAAATGAACACTCTGTCAGTCAGTTCTCTAGTCTCAAAAGTCTCTTGATACGATACCGGACAAATTACCAAACAGGCTAAAATTAAAACCAATTGTTTGGTAATTTCAAGTGTCTCAAAATATTTTTTCTTTTTTTCTTGAGTATGCAGTTCAATTTAATGATTATAATATTTTTAATGAGTCCTAAACATGAAAATTATTAGACAAACTTACGTAACTTACTTAGAATTTCCGCATTTCTGAACGAGTAAAAAATTAAATGGGCATGTTATGTTACTTATCTCAAAAATATATTTTTATCTCTTAGCTTTTGTTAACTATAGACTTGCGTAGATTTTGTATATTTCTAATGAAATGTTTGTTACAAAAAGTTTAAATAAGATCCGTTCGTATTAAAATTAGATAAAATTTTAGACCGTTAGTTCAACATGAGCACAGTTTAAAAAAAATCTGAAACTCTGAATATGATAAAATCCTTTTTACATTGAAATCAGTATTTGTATATTGTATATGTATTTAATTTAAATTATTTAACTGATTTTGTGAAATTACAAGATCATTGTTTAATAAGTATCTAATGTTTACTTCTGGAGAATTTAATCAGAAATCCACCTATTTTATTACGTACGGATCTACGTAGATTTTTCTCATTTTATTATTATATAATTTATTTAAGATTTTTAGGTTATAAGGTATTTTAGTTGTTTTGATGTCGTAAGTGATTTAGTTTATTCACCTCAGTAGACTTAAGAATAAAAATAGGGCACTACATTTACTTTCTTATATTTTGATTAGTTTAGCGTCATTTCTTCTAATTTCTTTCTCATTATAAAATTATTTACCTTCGAACCTGCTTTTGACAATTATTCCGAGTTTAGTGTAATCTTTATCAGAATAGTTGTCTTTGTTACTGACGATCTGAGCTACTGCCTATTGCATTAGCGATTTGCCAGGAAATTTCCATGAGAATCGCATTCACCATTGTAGATATTGGCAGATACAAAGAACTGGTAGTATTGATGTTAAAATTACCATAAAAATGAACATTGCAACTTATATCTATCGTATAACAAAGAATCTAATTCAATAATAAAGAAATATTGATTAATTTGAACATTTCGTGTTAAAATTGTGGGTTTACCAGGTGGTAGAGATTTGTGCAGCTCGTCCGGGTGGGTACCACCGCCTTATCTATTTGTGCGATATGTTAGTGCTCGTCACTGACGTGTTTCATGAATGGCAAGGTAGCCGGGACACGTGCACACGAGGCTTAACACCCCAGTCTCAAATCTGTTACACCTGAGGTGTTCTAGATGTAGATAGGCGGCGGTTATGTTGCACAGCGTTACCTTTTATCCGTTTTAGTTTGTTATTTAATTTTTAAAAATGCCACTTAAATTTCTATACGGTTATCCTTTGTGTGTAGTGTTTCTTGTTATCTTCAAGTCACTGTCACAATCTCTGGTGTCTATTTATCACCAGGACATCAACAAATGTGTTAGAGCCATGAAATAGTCGGAAACTCAAGTATAAAGTTCGGGTTAAACAACCTGATATATTTAAAGGGGATGTGCGTTTAGGTCTAAACTGATATAGCTTGTTACCATCTTTAATGACTAGGTCCTGTATGATGACGTCTTAAAAAGCATCACACACATTTTTTTATTGACAATGATATCTGAATAACTCGAGCTAATCGCAAAAAAGTTTTCCATCATTTGTTTTTACGTACCACTTTATTTGTTTAATATGAGGTTGGTTTTTATTTTACAAAAGAGTATTCTATTGACGAACCATCTTCCAATCAAACATTAGCTGAATTAAGCATTGTGCGCCACTGAGTCTCTTTGTACTCTGTAGTTGAAAAAAAACTTTACGTGCTCTTCTTTACCGTCTTTTTCATATTTTTAGTTATCAACATTGAAAATATTCTGCTTAAAATCGTCATTAGATTATCGATGGTCTATGAATAACGTCGGCATTTTTGTATCCCTGTAGAGTGAGAGTGGTAGAGTTCAGTACTAAACTCTAGCGGGTAGGTATCACCGTCTTACCCACTCCATCTGGCCGTAACTGGTCCGGTCTGGAGGTTAAAGTAGCCGGCAGACTTGCACATTTGGCCTAATATCTCGGCCACATGGTAGCCACGCACCATTGACATCTACGGTGTGTTCAGGCGACGAATGTCTCTTACCGTCAGGAGAGTCGGAGCAGATAGGGCTATTTTGATTATTCATTTGCTATTGTGTGCTGTCGATTAAGATTCATATTAGACTTGTTTTCAACGGAAATGTCTTTCAAAAGGCGAAGGCCGTTGCTAGCAAGACTACAAGATCTATCTAAATCGACTTTGAGCAAAGTAATTGTAAACGATTTCTCAAAATATACTTCCAGCTTGATCGCTAGCTTAGGATAAGGACATAATACAAAACATGCGACATCACATCCACTATCGTGGAAATACGGTGCCACTGCTACAAATAAATTTTGCGTCGCCTTTTTTGTGATGCAACTTCGCAACTTGTCACATCAATCTGCGCACTGTCGGTAGTTTCTATCAATCGTAGTTAATATAACGTGTAGTCTAAAGTTGCCAAACTCAATGGCGAAAATGATCAATGTGAGCATAAACCGTAGTTTTTATATTTACTGTAGTTCTAAGATATTGTACATTCGCTGCCCGTCTTTCCAGTGCGGTGCAGTTGTTAAAAGCGTCGACTAAATTATAGGCAAAACTGTCGCTGACAAAGTAGTATACATAATATGTAGTGATGTTTAGTTTAGTTTTAGAATTAGCTAGAACGTCTCTCACTGTGTGTTGGGGAGAACTTACAGGGGTTAGGTTTTGGACTCAAATCGCGTTGTATAAGTTCAGATGTATTATCAATCTCTCTTGGCTATCTAATATAAAATATCAAAAAAAAACTATTTGAATAGATTTTGGTTAATAAGGCATCAATTTTTATTCTTGTCAATTTGTTTTTAATAATTTCTAATCTTCTTTTCTTTATGAGTTCAACCAATTCAACCTATTTTTTTTATAAAATCTCCCCAATTGTAGTTTCATAAGAGTATTAAAAATAGACGTATAATTAAAGTAATCACCGAGGCACTTATAGTTAATATTTAGATATTATGAAAATGTTGCAAAAACATAGTCATAGTTAGTAAAATATTTAGGCAAACTCAAACGAACTATTACTCTGTTGCAAATTAGCTTGGGACTTTATGTTTTAATCTTACGTTTTTCATTTATCATTTACATAAGTTACGCTTTTGAATATATATGTTTTTTTAGTTCTTGAGACTAAATATAATTCAGTACTTTAGCTTGACAATTCTGAAACATTTTTTTTAAATTTCTGATTTGCCCGAACAGGTAACAACGTCTTATCTTTTTCCGTCGCTTACATCTGCTAGTTACAGCTTTTTATTCGGTCAATATTTTTATCAGACATTTCAACTTTGTTTTCCCTGGAAACTACTTTTTAGGGGTATTCTCAAGGAGAATTAATTGATCAAATTCATAGCCGGTTCGTATCAGCTGATAATATAAAATGTTTCTGGTTAACATTACTTTGTTCTATCTAAATTCTTGCCATAAAGTACGTTCTATTTAGTCTTGACTGCTAAAAAAAATATAACTTCACTTATTTTTTTACATTAATTTATTTTGCCATAGGATTTATTTCTTTGAATACATGTTGTAGTTTCTGTAATATAAAATACATTTTGTTCTTTCTATTTCGTTTTTTATTTTACTGTTTTTCCTCTTTAACAAATAACTTACGTCTGGCCTTCGTGTCTCTTAATAACAATAGTAATATTTACCTCAATCTAAAACTATGTAACCTCTGAACACGAAAGTAAAGTTTACAGTTACGATAGTTGTATGTAAGTTAACAAAAAATACAAAAACAAAACGCCGGTACTGCTTTTAAATTCGATTCGTGGATTTAACTGCAGCGTTGCTCAGTAAATACCTCTACATAAAACGGTGAGACCTCATATTACTAAAGTCGATTCTACGTTAAAATTTAGGATATCATAGTAGGTGTAATTATTGGTGAAAATTAAAAACCCCGTACATGCTTTTTAATTTAAAATATTGTAGCAATAATAATAATTAATATTTAGCTAAAGGAAACTAGTTAACCGCGTATATAAGTTACGTAGAAATATTTTTTATAGAAGAAAAACAAAAATCCAAAAATACTTAGCTTGTACCAGTGTAATATGCGAGTAGCTGAAATTTAAATTTAAATAGAGGCCATTAAAAACGAACAAAGCTTTTTGCTTGCCTGATGCACTTCCTAGATTTACTTTTCATATAAAGTACCTTCTAAAATATAAACATTACTTATGTATTGCAATGAATTTTAAACTGATTTATATTTTTATTTTCCTAAAGTTATAGCAAAATGTTTTGCTCTTGTATATGTTTAAGATTTGATAAATAAAAGCAAAGATACTTGACATACTTAAGTACATGAAAATAAGGTGCTTAAAATTACGCTTTTGTTTTACGCTAGCGAATTCTCAATTTGTTCATAATTTGTTTGTTTATCACATCGAAACGCATTGGCTCTTTGTAAACAATTTGGTTGATCCGTCTAACAATCGAGATTATGTTAAAAGAAAATAACTTTTACAAAATGAAAAAGTGCATTTTGTTTATTTTAAATATATTTTTAATGTTATGCAGTTATTGTTAATTACTAATAATAATTAAGCAAGTATATTAAGATGATAGATTTATTCTGTAAATTGGTGATACGAGAGTATCAATGTAAGTCAGACTAATTACAAATATAACAAAGTAGTTTGTATACATGTAGTTATGTGTTGTCAACTAGTATAATGTTACACTTAGGTAGTACACTAGACTTGTTATGCTGCGAACTTGCTACAGTCATTGTGACCATAGTGTTAGAGACTGTTAACGGTTGCTTGAAATGCTAAATATTCTTCAACATCGTTCAGAAATTATTACTTAATTCAAAACGCTGAAAATTTGAATTTGTTCGTTGAAATTTGATTTTTTTTTGTCAACGTGCTTGTAAGCCCATATAACAAAATGGTAATACAATAAAATACAAAACATAATATAAATAATGGTATATTAATATTGGTATTAGTTAAAATAAGTAAATATTTAAAAAAATCTGGCATTGTTTGCACATAAAAAATAAAATTAATCTTGCATATAATCATCCTGGCAACAAATGAGTGTAAGTCAATGTTGCTCTATTACATATTTTTATAAAAATACTAAAATATTTATTTGGATACTACAAACATCCCCTGAATTTGACAATGTTTGTCAATCCTGGCTACTTCGTTTATATTTTTACTTACACATTTCACAGCCGTGACAGTAGACTGGGAGTTTGTAATTATCTTGCGTTGATTTCAGACCTATGGTGTAACTTTCTTCCGTAAACCTAAACGCGAACAAAGACCTATGTATTTATCTAATTATTATCTACCCAGTCAAATCACATCGCCGCAATATCAGGCAATCGGAGTAAGGGCAAAAGTTTACTTATATATAACTTCCATATAGCTGCCGAAACAGCATGAGATGTAAAGCGGTAAATATAATTAACGAAATCGAGTAGATTTAGAAAATAGGTAATATTAGGTAGGTAGGGGTAGTCTGCTTTAAGGCATGTATCTCTTGTACCAATAGCAATATGAATACACTTGCCGAGTTACTACTGTTGCAAATAGTCAATATTTAATTTAATTCAAGATATATTCGATTTGGTAACCAAAAGGTCACAGACTCTTGATGGATTGGAGTTTAAATGTTTTATTATAGGAAATTTGATTTTCTGAGATTTCTAGAATATCTTTCGGATATAGAATTTGTACTTATACGGTTGGTACGGTTTTGTCAACGTTCAAAATCTATTTCCTAGTTAATTTGTTTGGCTAAACTTGATTTGCCTGGACTTCTATCACTAATCAGATCAGAAAGAAATGCTACTCAATCTTTATCAAAGCTCGAGTTTGTTTTTGTGTCTTCTTATAAACGTGCTAATGTCGATTACGAATTGATTCTCTAGATATATTAAATACCCACATTTTAGTGGAAAGTTTCAGAGTAAAACAGCATACCCTTAAAATTGCGATAAGCAAAAAAACCGCTGAAAATTATCTCCTTACAATATGATACAACTAAATATGAAAAATTAAAATAGGTACATGCTTTAAAGGAGACATCATACCAAGTCAGTTTTCTTAATTATATCGGTAATATATTGTATAAAATAAAAATAAAATAAGGAAAAACCGGCGATTTCTCAAGACACCTCTCAGTAGTGTGTATATACATAGTTAGATGTTAATTTAAGTAGATCATAGTTACCTTCTGTGAAATTTAACCATCTGTGTGAACTGCTAACATTTTAGAGAGCAGTTCGCCGAAAACATCGGTCTTTGTGTTACCGCTGTGTCTTTCTCACTCCAACTTAGGAAGCTACGTGACCTTAGTAAGATATTGTGAGGTACGTAATATCTGCCAACGTGTCTATACCACAGCTGCACCGTCAGCACAACCATTGAGAAAGCAAAATGTGTCACTTCCTAACTTAAAAAAAATCGCGTCTTGCGACAAAAAGTTCTTCAAAAATAAATGGGTGTTCAAGTAGTGTTAAGAACATTTACGAGCGAACAGATTTTGACAAAAATAGTAGAATTAGAAAATAATATCAGTGAATGCGCAGACGTTAGTGTCATTTTATTATGTAACATTTAGATATTATATATAGATGTAAGAGTAGTCCAGTAGGTACTTGAAAGCTGAAAATAGTGTGCCGCTGTATCGGGAGGTCACCTCTTATTCATGATTTTAAACTTTGTTTTAACCATATCTTGTAAGTTGATCTACGACATTCACTTACCATAGCGGTTTTGGTGTAAAATGCTTTTAACTTTGACAAAATTCATTGGCCAAGTACCTGCCTGTATGGCAAAGTTGGATTTGAACGCCTATGTTTGCTGCGTTTGACACAAAGACAAGTAAAACTTGTATTTTAGGTTTTATCTCACAGATACATACGTCTCTATTATTTGGTCTCGTTTATTAAATTTCAGTTTTACAATTATTTTTATAAGGTATTGGTATAAAAAAATATTTTCACGCCCGTATCCCCGAAGTGGCCGGCAGTGGTACTACCGGGGCACCCACGAGTAGCCGAAGACACTAAGACCCACAATGTGATAGATGGCAAACCTATCTCCAACCGGGCACATATCCAATCCCGGGCCACGTTGTTTTTATTAGAAAATTGATAAAAACATTTTCTGTTGGTTGCCTGACCCGGAGCTCATAAAGTCAAGTCCTATAGCTGGACCGTTAGACCGCAGAGGTAAATATTTATGAGTATAGTAGACTTACGTCCATATCACTTGAGGCAGTAAGTACTATAAGAGCATAATTTACAATATTGTTTAAATTTGTCCCATAAATTTACGACATGATAAAGCTTATGGCAACACATCAACACTATCTTTCCACCGCCTTTCGTCTACGCGGTTCATAATAAATTATGAATAGGATTTGACCAATTCGAGTAGTTGTTATATCTAAGCAAATAAAGATATGAACTATGACGGTCAGTATAATGATTCAAAAAGAAAGTAGTGTGTATATACTTAGTTATGTGTTGTGCAAATGGTAATTTATAAATGAACGTTAGTTATTTAGTATTTAAGGTGCTCGTGAAAATTAGTCAATAAGTGTAAATGACTAAAAAAATTGCGCATATATAAAAACGTTAGTGGTAATTAGTTCATTGGTATTTTTGGACTTTAACATAGTGAAAGGAGATCCAATTCGACATTTCTAACCTAATTTAAAATTAACAAATTTTATGATTGTTCGATTTGATTCAGAATGATGTTATGCCAAAAAAGGTAGAATGACAATAATCGTCTCACTTAAGTCTCCTTAAAAATAATACAAATTTCAGTAAAGTCCGTAAATTAACAATACTCGGCCTCACCTTCCAAACTGAAAATTCAAACGACATTTATTTATTATTGCTTTATTGATTCCTTCCTGTAGAAGGAAATAGAATGTACATTCCTATCCAGCACCTAGTAAAACTTGAACGTTGCTATGTTTACCACCTCCGAGAGAAGGCCTAGGTGTTTGAATTTTCCGTAGATTCGACCGCATCTATACCTCCGCCTTACTTATTCCTGACGACAGTTGTCATTCTACCGGAGACATATCAATATTCTGTAATGCTCATGGACTAAGTGCCTTTTTTGTGTGTGTAGTAGCTTCCCCGTGTAGGTGCCGGGCTCTCTTTGAAGAATAGGCCAACTGCTTTCCTACCTAGCAGCTCGTAAGACGCGAGCGACGGTTCATTGTCACTAACATCGTGACTAACTGACGACGGCTGTGAAGGATTGCCGTCGCCACCGTGCGTAGTTAAACCGCCATTACGGTTATGTTTAACTATATCGTGTTCCGGTATTGGTTGAAAGTTAGTCATCGCACGAGAAACTTAAGATTAAATAGCGCACCGTAAAGGTCTTTGGTGCCTATAGGCAAAGTGTGTGCACACAAACTCCGTCGTCCTACGTGCCTTCAAATTACTAAAAGAGAAACATAAAGCCTTATTAAGTTCACGTAGAGGTAGAATAGTCGGATGTTCCATGGTTTGCTTTATTAAGTGCCTAAAATGTTCTAAAACTTTTTGCATTTATAAAAACGTGACGCTCGTCGAAAATAAATGAGGCTGTTATAGTTATTACTAGTAATTAAGATCTGCGAAAGGTCTTCCAGTGTTAGAAATTCGAGTTGGATCACAATGCGCCTAGTGACAGTACAAACAGTGCCCTAACTTTGCCACCTACCACTAAGATCATTGTTGGTCCCCTCTATTAGTAGAATATTACTAACAATGCCATTTTGACAAAGATATTTTGCCATAATGACATTGATCACCATCATCATATTTGTGATATAAGGGTAGCCGGAAAGAGTATTTGTCCAAAGAGATTAATACACTATTCTTGTCTCGTTTCAATTAAAAGATCCTCCGAGTCTAGGAGTTTGGCTTCCTGTTACAGGAAAATAAATCGTAAAAAATCATATTCATGACAATAATTGTTAGAGCACTGACTGTACCTATTACAATAATTACTACCTCAAGGAGAACTTATATCAAACCTTCTGACTACGTGCCCCAGCGCATCAGCAGCCAGTACACTGGAACCAACTATTTCTTAGAACGTGGCCGCTAATTGCTGGCCGCAGAAGAACTAGTTGGCCGCGGCCGTGGCTAGATATCAACTAATGCGCGACGGTACTTAAGGTGGCGTAATTAAAAAGTTATTATTAGAAATTTGTCACTACCATGGTTTAAGATTTTTTGGTTTCGGGGGAAAATAATAACTTTCAAAAAACCTTTAGTGCAATTATTAATTTCGGTTTTTTGAAAACATCACTTTTGACAAATGTTGTAGTTCTTTGTTTGCTAAAGTGTATTCGATCTGTTCAGCAATAATGGAGACGTCACAAACGTCATACTACATTTCCAGAGACGCCTCTTTTGTCAGCAAGTTTTGTTGTAAGTGTCTTGCCAACTAAGATCAGCCTATACACGAAGATTGATTTTTATCTCCGACAAGTGACACTAACTCCGCGTAGAGTTTTGGCGCCATCGAGAGAAAAGATTGTCGAAGTTTTTTCATAGTTATTGAATTTCGTGTTTTGTATTGAGTGAAATTGATCAATTTTGGTGGCATTTCGTATAATTTTGTTCTGTGAAAGTGATTTTGGAGAATACGGTTATTATTTACGGTTAATTAAAAAAAATGTTTTAAATAAGAACATTTCTTCGGGGAACTTCTAACTTCGTATATTGGCTGATTCGGCAAACTGTGCTCAAAATAAAAAAAACCCGCATGAACGTAGAATTATCTGAAATAGGTTTAACTATAGTAGAGTTAGGTTTAAGGTACAATTACTGGTGGATTTTTTTCACATAGAAGAGGTCACGCGGGTGTTTTGTAAGTTTGGAGTAACGTGATCACATCGCATTTATGGGTGCTGGGAAGATTAGTTTATTGTTTCGAGGAATTTGAAAAATAAACAAAAGACAATTTATATACTTATGTTTAGCTTTATTTAATTATTTTAATTTATACATGGTGTATATTTGCTACGTTTGTCTCTTACCGTAATGGGAGCCGTGTGCTTGTTCGCTATGTTACCCCACAGAAAAAAGATACCTACCGAACATCCTTTCGACTAAAAATTTTAATCGTTATTTTAAGTTTTGTGCAAAAGCAAGGCTGCTGTTGAACGTCATTCCAAACTTGCAAAATTAGTTGGTAGTACAAATGTTTTTACACATTGACAATTCAGAGGAAGTAACAGACTAAGATTTCGCTATTTTTTTTTCAAGGCTAAAGTGAATAATAAATAGATACTCCTAAACAAAAGGTTGATTTCATGGAAAAGATAAAATTGTATTTTCGGTTATCGTTCAAACCAAAACGAAGCTCGGGTTAAATTCTCGATATTTCACTGGGTGGGTTTCTGGGTCTCGGGGTTTATTAAATTTATTGTAATATTTAAAAATTATGTTGTCATTGAATAAGACAAAAGTATGCTTACTTTGGAGTTAGATCCATATGTGTAAAATTTTTAGAGCTCACTCTCGCTTTATTTAATATCTGCTGGTCACTGTATTGTACCGAATTGGACAAAGTAACTAACAAATTTGCACATATGCTCTAACATCCCGGCCATCAGTTATCTTGCGCCCATAACATCTTCGGTATGTTGAGGCAACGGTTGTCACTTAAAATTAAGCCAACCGTTTGCTTCTTCATTGTCTTGATTATAAAAACATCAGACAGTAAGTGCTTACATAAAGGTTTGAGTTTTAGTTTTTGCAGGGAGTTACAAATTATTATAACTTTGTCCACGTATTATTACGTTAGCAACTGTATAAAGAAAACCAAACTATACTACAAACCTGTAACATTCACTTATTCATTTATTTTCATATTTGATTTCGGTAGAGTGCTGTGCAGCAACTTGACCGGGTAGAGATTTCACCTCTTTCTTATCCGGCCTCAGTACAGCGACGCACCTGTGACATCTATGGTGACTATAGGCCACTGCTGTGTACGGTTGTATGTATAGAGTATGTATTATTCACTTTAGCCATGTAATTGACAGACGTATGAAAGATTACCTAATTGTCAAGTATTTTGTTCAGACATGGTGCATACACGACATGTACTGGGTGCAATTTTTGGGCTAGGGTGGTGAGCGTCTGCGCGCTTTTCGGTATCGGTACCTTAACTAAAATACTTAATATATATATTAAATTTAATCATTGAATTTGAGTCAGTAGAATACGTCTTAATTAGTGAAGTAAAAATGTCAAGCTTAACTGTTCAATAAGTACTGGAACATCTTGGATAGTTTCCACACCACATCTAATTTATTTCAAAATTAAATACATCATTAAAATGTGGTTCTTTGAGTAAGTTTCAAAGATTGTTAAATTTCTGTGTAATTAACCTTTCGGTTCACCAACACTAGTCTTCTAAATTTTAATATTTAAGTTTCCCCTTTGAATTAAAACGTTGTGATTTAAAGTTATCAGAACTACTGTTAAACGATCAAGTAATGTATAAACCTTGTTTGAAAATGCAATACATTTTTGTGCCACCAACTTTTGACAACCCTGTAACAACATGTGTGCAAGTCTACCCACCCTAACCCAAGTTTAAACAGCAGCAATAAAGCCTCATTTAGATATGTAAGTTCCCCAAGGCTGTCCAAGCTAGGACATTTTTAAATTTATACTACATTCAACTAAAAAAACTTGAATTCCAAGTTTTTAGAGTTTACGATGTATCACGACATCGTTGATTGAGGATTTCACCCGCTCAACGCCTCCAATCGATGATGTTTTTGTTTGTTCCGTGGCTTCCTCGGTCTGTTTAAACTTTTTCAGTAAGTTGTATTATTACATATTAACTATCTTGACAACCTTTTCCTCTTTTGGTGTCAATATGAGGCGTTGTTTTCCTATCATCGGGAAATATAGAAGGAATTTAGGAACACTGTCTATTAGTTTTTCTTTTATTCATATAGAGAATGTATTTTATTACGTTTATTTCAAGGTTAAAATAAATTCCTTAGTTTGGACTGCCTGTTATGAGCATATTAGTTTGTAAGAATACTGCTGCTATTAGGTTAAAAACTAAAACCAATGTTTTACAATGAAGCACTAACTTTAACCTAGTTTAGAAAGTGAACATATTTGCACGATACCTATATCTAAATAGTAATAGTTTCGCAAGGCTCTCCAAGCTAGGACTATTTTAAAATTGAAACTACATTAAACTAAAAAAAAATTCGGGGTCGATTTCCAATTTTTTATCGTGTTGAATATTGATAACTTCCGATGTACTTAAGTTTTTTTTAATTTCATCATCGATTGAGGATTTAGATTTTAGAGCATACACTCAACGCCTCCAATCGATGATGTTCAGTTTCGATGTATTTTGCTTGTTTGGTGCGTTTGTGGGTCTGTTTAAACTTTTTAGCAGTAGTGATTAAGTTTATTTTAATATTAAAATTGTTTCCATAGTTTGGACTGCCTGATATGAGCATATTAGTTTATAAGAATACTGTTGCTATTAGGTTTAAAATTAAAAATTATCCGAAACGATTTATTGCAATATAACACTATTATTGTATTGGTCTAAATCATAGGAACCTTATTTACCGGACAGTAATAGGAATACATATTGAGGTATCACAAACTGGCGCGGACACAGACCGCTCGTCTACCGCGGGACCCGACCCGTGTAGGTGATGTGTTTTCGTCATGATACCTAGTGATATATCGGTTACCTCGTCAAGTAATAAGTTCATCGTAAGTTGAACTGGATGAAACGTTTTTTAAACATTAAGCGGTAATTTTAGTCTACTCTCCTCCTTGATAAACACCATAAGCTACGTGCACCCGCATTACTCTACCTCGTGTTGTTTGTGGTCACACAAATGTTGTCAATCTAATTACTTTTTTGCATAACCCACAAAACATTTACTGAGTGTCAACGTCTTACTTTTTACACAGTAAATCGTTTCGAAAGCTCTTACTCAGCTCACATCGTTATGCCTTTCGTAATTCGATTGACGATATTGTATCTGTAAAAGTATTTCGGTTAGACTGAATAGGGATAGTTACTTTAGCGAGTAGGTTTTTGTGTATCGTCTTACAGATCCCGTCGGCCATTCACAGAGGTTAATTTAAAATGTCACAAACACAGCTGAAGTTTTCTTAATGATATTTTGGCGTATTTAATCGCTGCGTTGGTCCGTATAGACATTTGACCTAGTGGCAGGAAATTGTTTGTAAGCAATTCTTTGAAAGTACTTAAAGTAGAAAACCAAAACAAATCTGCAAATGTTGCCGCAGACATCTGTAACATGTTACTAAAATGTAAAAAAAGTCAAAAAAATGTAAAAAAAATTAATAAAACGTTCGCGAGTAAAAAATTAAAAAATAATAATAATTTAAAAACATAAAAAAATATTAAGAGTTAATTATTAAGCCAATAATGTGGCTGGTGGCTGAATAGTGCTATTTATTATAAGTATTTCTTTTATTATAGAATATACTTAGTTAAACAGTTATGTAAATCTAGCATTATATAAAATAGAAATAAGAAAAAGAAATTCTTTATTAGTTTTAAAGGAAACATATAGCTGCTGGATTAATAGCAATTATCAATATAAGGTAGGTTGCTTGTACATAAAAAAAAATATTTAAAAAAAAGAAAAAATCACTAGAAAATGCAAAAAAAAATTATATGTACCTAGTTAAATAGTTAGGCTAATTTCCCGTTGATGGCTAAATAGTGCTTTTGTTTCATAGGAATGTTTCTTTTTATATAAAAAAATGTATTGCTGTCTAGTTTAATTATCTGTCGTAAACATATAGTTCAATAGTTAATTAATAAACAACATGAAAATAAAAAAAAAACTTAAAAATGTACGACTAAAAATACAAAAAAAAAGTAGAATTAATGTAGTCAACATTTATGCTAATTAATTGTCGGTAGTTTGGTATAGGGATGTG
>NJDD01003277.1:7919-18883 GCA_002245505.1 Calephelis nemesis | reverse complement strand
CGATTTTAAGAGGTGGTAGAGTTGGGTAAGTCGAAGGAAGAACAGCCTTATCTCCCTAGCAGGTATTTCAGGGCTTTTTTGAGTTTGGAATTCTAGGAACAAAATATAAACCATCGATCGATATGATGTCCCGAATGAAACAGCTAGATGGCGGGCACGGGGGAGGCTGAAGACATGCGCAAATCTCTCCACCATGTTGCTGGAATATTCCCGGGGATGCCTTCACTTGAGCTCTGGCTCTTCAGATAGATATACCTGTTTTCTGTAACATTACTGTTTGGAGTTTTACTTTTTAAATTCTATTTTTTTAAGTGAATAAAGTGTAGTGTTGTGTGTTTTGACCTAGGTAAGTGATCTTTTTAGAAATTAAAACTATATTTTAAAAATGTATTTAACACTGGCTGACCTGAAAAACTTTGTAACGCCTTAATTTGGTGACATAAAAAACGTGCCTTCAGTTAATTACGTTTACTCAAAATGAGCCCTGCGATTTTCAATACAAGCCTTCAATCTGTGCAGCCTGTCGTCTACAGCACCACGCACGAAGCTTATGTTATACCACTTCTTTTTCTGTCTTCCAAGCTTGAATCCTCATTATATCGTTTGATGGTACGATAACTGAATCTTCTATTTAAATTTAAATTTTTCAGAATGTCGAAAATTTGAATTGGTGGGTTTGAGCTTAGGAAAAAGTTGCTCCCAATATTTTAAAGTTTTAGTTAATTTTAATCTTAAATTAATCATATTCCAATGTCATTTAGTGTTATTTTCATGTTTGTTACTCAAATTACAAATTAATACAGCGTTGTACTTAGTATATTAAGTGTAAAAGTGTTATAATACCGGCAACCAACTGACCTTCAAATGTCAAACTTAAAAGGAGCGAAAACTTATGAAACATATCTTTCTCGTTAAAAACTGTTAGCATTCATATTAATTATTAATTAATCATCAATAAACAAAAACACCATGATGCACGTATGTGTATGCTACCGTAAAGCTTTTGCTTGCGTTCAGGAAGACAAAGTCAAATATTATTATCTGTGGTGACTTTAATGTAAATATTTTAGAACCATCAACAATTTCATTAAAATTTTGAAATCCCTTTAGGTCATATAACTGCACAACATTTTCTTTGAACCTACCAGAATAACTGCTATAAGTGCCACTTCCATCGATAGTATATTTACAAATATCACAAAAATACCATTAGCGAATTGGATTCTGATCATTGCGAATTACTAGTTAAACTACCTAGAACTTTGCAAAAAGCTCAAAGAAGACGTTGTTTTTGTTCCTATCAATGCTAGGCGCCTAAAAAGATTTAAAACTGTTTTATTAGAAAAATTACCAATGTTTGCCATATCATGATGATCTAGATGAACTGTAATAATTCATGATTTACATTAATTCAAACTGCACATCATTAGACATTCACACATAAGAAAATGTCAGTCAATATTTATTGTAGAGCTTTTAGTGAATGGGCGATATTGGGAATTTATAAAAGTAGAAAAAGATTATTTGAGTTGTATAATGAAAGAACATATAACCATACCAATTAATTTAGAGAATATGTAAAAAAAATATTTAAAGATTTTCAAAAACGCCTGTACTGTTGCTTAATCCATGTATTTGAAAAATATCATTGTACACAAAAGTATGTGGCGTGGTAGGGGTGGGCGGGTCGAAGGGAGAACAGCCTCATCTCCCTCGCTAGGTGTTTCCGGGCTCGCTAGCTCCTATTATTAGTTTGGGATTCTAGGAACAAAATATAAACCCTCGATCAATATGATTTCCCGAATGAAACAGATAGATGGCATGACGGAAGGGGGAGGCTGGCTACATGCGCAAATCTCTCCACCATATTGCTGGAATATTCCCGGGGATGTCTTCACTTGAGTTCTGTCACTTCAGATATATTATATACCTATTGTCTGTCACATAATTACTGTTTGTAGTTTAACTTGTATTATCTTCTTTTTAAAATAGCATTTTGTCTAAGTGAGTAAAGTGTAGTGTAGTGTTAGTTATCCTAGGTAAGAAAACTTTTTTTAAAATAAAAAATAAATTTGAAACACATACTTAATACTGGCTGACCTGGAGAACTTTGTAATGCCTTTATTTGGTGACTTACCTGAAACAGTTCGACGTGTTGGGTCAGGCGTTGCAATTGACAAATATAAAGATAATAACCAAGATAGTTAGTTACTATGGAGTCTCTCACATTTCGCATTGGCGGTTTAATTACTTTTTTTAATTAGGTGTCAATCGAAAGCTGCGACGACGAATCATAAACTTGCCTTCATGGCTACGTCCAGTAGCGTGCGCTTCTCAAAGATTGTAAGCCCTGCTTACCCTGTACATTGCTTGTGCTTTATAATTAACACACTTAACATTTATTTAACTAAACTTACATTAATGACATAAAACTTAAACAAATAATATCCACGCCATCTATAACTATTTTGTGACCATTTTATTTACAAGTAACATTGAAATAAGTTATATGTGGTAGCGAAGCACTTCCAAGAACTCTCCCAAACCTATTTTGACAAAATGATAAACCACCCGAACCCTCTGATGGCAGCAGCTATCGATTACGTCCCCGAGACGGACCCACCTCCGCTTCGCCGGAGGCCCCGTCACGTGATCTCAGATCCAGACGACCCCATTACCGAGGCAAACGCCTCGTACAACACTACACACACACATACAAACTCGCGACACCGCCGCCGACGGGGGCGGCGAAGACCCTTGTTCCGCCCTGGGCGGAACACAGCCACGATCTCCTCTACCGAATCAAACCAAGATCCCACCCTAAGCCGAGGTACGGTCACACAGGAGACACCCTTAGGGAGGGGGGTCACAGGCCCCACCCAAATTCCAATCTCTGGCTGAGCACTCTGCTCGCCACATAGCCCGGTGACGTTGTAAAAGTCTTTAGACGTACACAACAGTAGACATTTCGAAAAAAAAAAAAAAGTTATATGTGGGTTCCGTCCCATAAAAGGGGTACACGAAAAAGCAGATCAACTCGACGGGTTACTAATAATTCATCTATTCAAGCTGAAATATTTGATGATATTCTGTTGCCATATACAGTTGTAGTTGTTTTGTAACAAAGAATGACTATGTCATGGACAGACCATTTAAATTCAGTCCAAATTGAAAAGAAGGGATGCTGGTACAACTCACATTCGACTAAAATTAATAACTCCCCGTGTTGGTCCGGGCTTCTTTGTAGAATAGACCATCTGCCTTCCTTGCCAGACAGCTAGTAAAAGGCGAGCAAAGGCACACCGGCACTAACAAAGTGAATTCTGACTAGGTGGTAGAGTTTAGCAGCGACTCTCCCGGATTGGTACCACCGCCTTACCTATTCCTGCCGCCATAACGTCATGACGTGTTCCGGTTCGGAGGGTAAGGTAGCCGGTAAACTTACTTTTGCTCGAGGCCTAACATCCCGGCCCCAGGTTGGCAACGCACCATTACCACCTTTGGTGTCTCTAGGCAGCGTGAATTTCTTACCATCAGGAAATCCGTCTGCTTGTTTGCCTTCCAATATCATAAAAAAAAGCTTAAATTGGTTTTGTAAAAGTAACATGTTTTTTCACAGAAAACTTTATACAACCATTTTCCGACTTCGTTTTGGTCATTGTAAACTTAATTTCCATTTAAATCGCTTAAATATGGTCAATAATTCATTGTGTTCGCATAGTAATTCCCACGAGGTGACCATTTCTCAAATTTTCTTTGAATGCCCATCCTTCGACATTCAGCGTCTTGTGCTGATGAATGAGCTTATTGAGCTCATCCATTAGAAATTCCGATTTGGTCCCGCGGTCGGTATCTCCTTGTAAATAGATGTACATAAGTACAAATATTTTTACAAATTTATCCATAATTCTGTAAAGAAAATATAAATTTTATTAATATTTTTAATATAGATTTTAGGATCCTTTAATTTAATCTTATGATTTGTGTGTAAATAAGGTAAATGTAAAAAAATGTACATAAAGAAAAATATTACAAGACAAAATATTCAACGATATGACTTAAAATAAAGGAAATTAACGGAAAAACATAATATGAGTACAAGGAATTACAAACTAAAGACGTAATCTAGGACTTGAATAGCGTCTGAACTTAATAAAGATAATGATTTTTTTTAAAGAGGGTTAGCAGATAAGAAGAAACTAAATAAATGAAAAAAATATATAACAAGAAAAAGAATACGGAAGACGTGGCAGCATGGTCAAAAGGTCTTAGCCGGTCCCAGAAAGGGACAAACTAACTTAAATATAGGTATATATAGGTATATAATATCATTCGGAACACGTGGCAGCCATCTAAAGGTCTTAGCCAGCCCCAGAATGGGGCAAATTAACTTAAAAAAATATAAAAAAATGTTGAAGATAATTTGATCTAATCTTTAAGCTAAATATACCTAATGTAAAAATGTATAATTTGTAAATTAATTAAAGTGTAAATATTACTTAGTTGTGTGTAAAAGTGATTTAGTAAATAAACTTTACTAGTGAAAGGCTATTGTAGAGTTTTATCACGACAGAAGAGGAAGAGGCCTGAACAAAAAAAAATTGAAGACGAAACTAGAAAAAGACATGAAATATTAAGATATGGGTTTATTACATAATAATATACGACTAATATGAAATAAAGAGGTAAAAATAGAATAATAAAAATACTTTTTGCACTGTCGTAGAAGTTTTGGCGCCAACATGAAAGAAGATGATTATGGTGTTTAGAATTTTAGTTTTATAATTTGTGTGAAAATAATCGTAATTCAAGGAAGTGACGTACTATAAAACAAATTAACGGAGAAACACAATATGTAAACTTCAAGAAATTAAAACTAAAGACGTATTGAAGGACTCAAATAACCTTTGTCTTAGTGAAGGAAATGACTTTTGAAAAGGGGAAGTCAATATGTTAAGAAACTGAAGAAATGAATTAAAAATTTTAATATAAAAAATAATTTATTATTACGGAAGACGTGGCAACATGGCCTAAAGGTCTTAGCCGGCCCCAGAATGGGGCAAATTAACTTAATAAAATTAGTTTAGTTTTGTTCATTGAAAGTGCACAAATGAAATAATCATGAAGAAATTAGTGTATCGTGAATTTCCTCGCTGCCGCCAAATCTCCCAAAGTGTGCTTGTGTAAAGTTACAGCCGCTTTACTCAAGAGCCTGACGTGACTCTGTAAATAGTGACTAATGACTGTGGAAGAAAAATTAACGGAAGACATGTGACTAATGACGAAATAATTAATACGGAAGACGTGGCAGCAAGGCCTAAAGGTCTTAGCCGGCCCCAGAAAGGGGCAAAATAATTTAAAAAAATATCAAGAGTTTCATTTAAAAAATTTAAAAAAATAAGTTTGCTATGCAATGATTTCAAAGGGACGCCCGTCAGAACAAATGACATAACATTATTCATACAAGCCAAAAACAACGTCATCTAGTAGCCAATATACGCAACGCGATTACGCGCTGCGTACAGAGTATTATGTGACCTTGTACTAACGTGCCGAGCGTAATAATTATGATTTATAACAAAATATTTATTTTATTTTTGATTGTCAGAAAACTGAATAGAGCATACTCTAGCATTTTTATGTAGCAAAGTTCTTTTCGTTGTGCCCGTATAAGACGACTTCAATGTACTTTACGAACAGGATCACTAGGTAATCTATAATGTAGTAATATTTTTATTATTTATTTAGATTGAAGCTTTTTGTGTAATGGGATCGCTTCAGAAAGCGTATTACTTAAGGTCTTATAAAGTAGGAAGCGTAGCTTGTAACTTGTACGTTTTTAGGAAATGTAGAATTCCTAATAAATAATTTTAAATAAAAAAAAAACGATTTTGGAAATAAATTATGTTATCATTAACAGTTAAGTAAAAATAGTTACTGACATAAAATTTAAAACCCTAAAAGAAAAATTAATTGAATAATCACTCTGTTTAAAATTCTGATTTTCGTTCTATAACGACTAATTATTATCAACGATATAACGAATAAACGAATTATGTGGGTATTTTTATGATTAAACTATGTTTTTTATTACTAAGAAAAATTAAAAAATAGAATACAGTTTTTAAAAATTAGTACAGTAGACAATACCCATAGTAACAAAAACATAAAAAATAGGAATGTCTTTACAAGGTTACATCGCCTTCCGCGGTACTGTGTCATGTGACAACCACGTGACAACGCAATCGTGTCCTGCTCTGCAGAGATATTTGCTTTAAAATGATTTTCATTTATTGATAGTTAAAATAATAACACTATTGTACGCTAACTTACTGAAGGTACGATATCCCACGTATCTTTTTAAATTTTGTGTCATAATTTTTGTATCTTTTTACGACGCAACTAGGCATTTTTGTAAATTACAATTAACACATGCACCCACTATCCTTCCATCGGACGATTGAGCTGCGTTGGCCCTAAAACGATATTTTAGGGCCAACGCGCTGCGGACACTTGAAGCATTCTTCCTTACGAAGTAATATATTAAATGTCTATGTTGCTATGTTTTATATTCGCCCAAATCACATGACACTAGTTGCCTTATGCAATTATTATGTCATGCATAGAAAAACATAAATTGTTTTTTTTTTAATAGTTTAATTCTTAATTTTTTTTACATTTCACCACGTTTTTTGTGTCTGATGCAAGTGCAAAAAAACAGCAGAAGCAGGATAAGAAATCTGTTATAAATCACATTCCTGTCTTCATTTGGTATTTTTGTACGATCGTTTACGGATATTTTAAACAAAATTCACCGATTTCACCATTTTTTTTAAACCACTAGCAAGGTAACCTAGAAAGTTTCCTGGCGTAACTATAATACGCCGAACGTCCTTTTGTAAATATAAAATATATTTTGTAAATCTATAAACACTTGAGACCAGTAAAAAACACCGTAATCTTTAAATTGTAATGATGCAGCGAAATCACAACTCACTTTACACAAAATATCGTCACGAATCAATAAACAAACAATTGATTAATGAGCCATTTATTAAAACGGAACGAATATATTATAAATAGTAACACTTCTATATATACTAATTTTTTGGTAGTGCAGCCTATAGGGGAAAAGGGGGAAATGGGAGTCACTTAAGCGATAGTTAAAATAACGAAAAAAATGTTGTGCTACATTTATCAAAATATTTTGCTTACATACTCTAACTAATTGTCTATCAGTCTTATTTAGAATCGTACTTTGGAAAAATTGAAGTTTTTAAAAAATATCAGCCTTGACCACCATTGCCCTAACATGTGGGTAATTGTAGTCAGCCTGTAGGACAATAAGGGTCAAGATTCCAATTCTTATATTCAGCATCTGTCGCACATGTAGCCCTCAGGAGAATCCTATTCTATGCAGTCTGTATGGGCAAGCATTCCGCAGGGTATGCATCGGTACCACATTTCGTTGTCGGAAATTCGGACCAGATCAAACAAATGTTTCTAGACTCGTCTTCGTTGTCATCACATATATGAGTCTGACTATTGTCAGTCTCAGTGGAAGAGTCGTGTACTGCAAGGTACACGACTCTAGGCCTTGTTTACAGGTTTCTGTTGTGAAAGACGTTTCTAGCTTGCTAATGTTGCTCGTCCTTATACAGTCTTAGCTGGTTTCTTAATGGGATTTACTGACTCCCATTGTCCGATAATAGATCCTATTAATATTATAAATGCGAAAGTTTGTATGTATGGATGTATGGATGTTTGTTACTCTTTCACGCAAAAACTACAAAGCCGATTACGATGAAATTTTGGTATGTAGGTAGCTGAAGACCCAGAATAACATATAAGCTACTTTTTATCCCGGAGTTCCCGCGGTTAAGGCGAGTAAGGTTAAATATTTACTATTTTTTTAATAATATGAATGTTAGGTACTTTATACATAATGTAGTTAATAAGACAATCATAAAATTGCTTCGAAACAGTTACTTATTGTTTAACTTGTGCACACGTAAAATTATATCAAAAACGCGGAAAAACGTGTCGCAATCTTCTCTCGTGAACCTGACGAGCGATCTGAATGACCGTGCGGTGGCGGAAAAGGTATGATACGATTGGCTATTTTCGCCACTGTATGTGTTTCGACGGGTTTTTGTTTTCTAGATATAGTAGTGACCACCATTGCCCGCTGACTCCTATTGCCCGGTTCTCTCCTAGCAGCACACCCACATGCAATAAGAGTGTGAATGTTATGTATACATATATACATTATACATTTATATATGTTAAGTTCGAAAATACGTCTATACTAGAAATTGGATCCTGCTTTAGACTTACTTTCAAATTATACGGGTTATACTTTTTCAAGTAAACTTCATACAAAATTCGGGTTTGCTATCTATGGAAGTCCTGCCTCTTACTACGTACCTAGTATGTACATACTCTTTAAGTTTTGGCCCCAATGTGAAAGAAGATGGACGTAGTTTTTTCGTAATTATTGAATTTTGTGTAAATTATGACTAAAATTACTTAAATTATGTGGGAATTAGTTTAATTTTGTTCAGATACAGTGCACAAGTGAATAGTTTATGATTTTCTCGCTGCCGCCAAATCGCACTAAATGAGCGTAATTAATCCACCGTTTTACTCAAAAACCTTGAAATGACTGACCTATAACTTACGATTTATGGCCTGAAATTACATATGACTGTTAAAAAGAATTAATTGCCTGGCCTAAAGTTCTTAGCCAGCCCCAGAAAAGGACAAAATAACCTAATAATACTCGTAATAAGAAATATAAAATGTTTTATAAAAAAAATAAACAAATGTAAGTTAGACTTGGCGTCAAACTATTGTACTTAGTATATTGTTTTTCAGCTTAGACGATTTATGCAAGCTTTTGCACATAATCAAATGTTTTAATTGGCAATGAAAACAATTTTTTAGATGTTGTTTTGGATCATAAGATGATGCAACAATATATACACAACATATATTTATAAAATTAATTGAATTCATTAAGAATTGATATTTTTAGAAACAACATCAAACTTATAAAATGAAATGAAGTACTACTAAAAACATATCTAGTAAAATTTGCCGAGACGAGTAGATATAGCTCGTATCGTCACAAAATTATCAGATATCACGAAAATTCAAGCTCTTAAGTGTTCTCTCAAACTCTACACAACCCAAACCTCATACTTTATAACTTTTATTATGTACATCACTGCCGTTTCGTTACTAGAAGATCTATTGAAAGCGAAAAAATATATATTTTCTATCCTCTAGAGCGACGTAATTACCAAGCCTTACCTTTCGACTTTGGTGTAGAGTTTGTGTGCTTAGGGTTTTGTAGAATTAGAACCTTAGCTCTATATGATATTTGATAACTTTTTAAGGGTAGTATGTGGTGGTGTGATTTAATCGCATTTAAAAAAAGTCGTTGATTTGTTTATACTGATTCTAAACAGGAAAGTATGACATAAATCGAGCTGAAGAGCTAACACCATCTCAAGGGTCCAGGTCAACAAATCTCAAGTAATAGTATTTTATTTGGTGTTACAGTTGTCGCTAGAACAAAACTTTCGCGTGATTATTTTCTTAGTCATTTTCAAGCTATTTCTTTCTTTTCTTTTTCATTTAGACTTGAATCCAAGCTCCAGATGTAACTTTTCCACACTCGAAGACTAGTTTTTTTTCCATACGTCATAATTAATCCAGCTCCTGACCTTTGACTAATGCCTTTAGAATTCTTATTACCTAGTATTATACTAGTCTGCTTGAGCCAACAGACGGTATCCTGTCATAGCTATGAATGTTGTTGTTCTGTCTTTATACGAACCTCCTGATAATTATTATAACTAGCACATCCAAAAAAGTATTGGCAAAATTGTTCCACGTGTTCACGCGTAGTGCGAGGGAAATAGAGATTCATTTTAATGTTTGAGATGACTAACAAACATTTATTTATGACAAGTCTCATAAAGGGTAGGCAGAGAGTATAGAGAGCCAAGTGTAACTAGTCCCACTTTAATTACTCTTAACATAAAACGCCGCCGGTTTCGAAGACTTATGACACAAGTCGTGGAATGTCAACCGAGGCCTCCTCAGGCACGGAAAATCATTCACAGTCTTATTGTGTGTTGATAATTTTAGATTTTTTTTATTATATTAAAAGACAAACAAGCAGACGGATTTCCTGATAATAAGAAATTCACGCTGCCTAGTGACACCAAAGGTGGTAATGGTACGTAGTCTGCCCGAGGCCGGGATGTTAGGCCTCGACCAAAAATAATTGTACCGACTAAACTATCCTCCAGACTGGAACAGGTTAGTGAAAAACACTGACGTTATGGTGCCAGGAATAGGTAAGGCGGTGGTAACAAAATCTACCACCTAGTCAGATATCACGGTGTAAGTGACGGTAAGCCTGTGCTCGCAGTTTCCGAGCAGCCACGCTCAGGACAGTTACCTCCCCGTATTTATATTTAGCTGAAACTATAAAAAAACATATCCAAATATCTTTAGTACCTACTTAAATATTTCAGTGGTAATTTAAAAATAGGTTTCGCGAATATCATTGTCTATGTTTCTTTAAGTAAAATTTTCTTAGTCTTTGTCTTAAAAACAATTATTTTAACCCACTTGAAACAGATTCGACTGAATGTTTTTTTTATTTTTTATGTTTCTTTACAAGCTATTTTGATTATTTATAAAGATAGGTCATCATACAAAATAATTATAGGTCATCATAAAAAATAAATTTTATTCGAGGATATACTAACAATAGCAAAAAACTTTATGTATTTGACACCATCTCAGAATCATTGCTATCTTGCGAAAAAAAATAATCTAATCACGACATAAGGTACTATGAGTCGGTTTTTGCAGTTTTATTGCGCTTAATGTTTTTTTTATATATGTGTTACTCTACTTTCATTATTTAAATTTCGTCGCCTTTG
>NJDD01003276.1:760894-774785 GCA_002245505.1 Calephelis nemesis | reverse complement strand
AAGATGGGGAATGATAAATGGGGCATGATGGGGTTCAGGGGTAAGATAGGATTCTAATTGATCTTCACAGAATACGCATATGAGTACTTCTTCTTTGTCTTCATCATCAACCCCAGCGCATGCAGTATGAGCCCATTGCCCACAGAGTTGGCATTTTACCCAATTTTCAGTCGATTTCAGGTATGTGTGGTTTAAATCTTTACAATAAAAACAAACGCTGTCTTCTTGTGTTGAAGTTGATGGCCTGGCCTTCTTCAGCAGTTTATTTTGGGCATTCTTAGATGATTTATTATTCTTAGCCGGAAAGTCTCTTAAAGATTTATTTCTTTTAGCCGGAATGCTCTTCAACAATTTAAAAACTTCAAGTTATTTTTTATACGGAGTTGAAGTTATTACCGCTGTTTTACCTCTTCGATAGTTCTTCCTTTTTTCGGTCATTTGAAGCATTTTCGAAAGTAGAAGTTAAGTCACGGCAGACTGCTCGGATGGGAGAAGCATTTGACAGTTGATTTAGCGTACGCTGATTTGCGGATTGTAAACAAGGTGCGAAATCTGTTGATGGGGATGGTGTTTTTCGTCCAGCATGACGCTCCATCCCTATAAACTGATCGTTGACAACGTTAAACGGGGTTGATACTTCATGTCCAGGATGAGATACTGGCTCTATTGAGAAAACATTTGCGGAATCCAATAAAGACGGTGACTCATAACCGGGACTTGGCTCTGTCTCTATTGACTCAGCGTTGGCAACTCTTGACGTGGTTGATTCTTTATGTCCGTGATGCGGAGCTATGTGTGCACTAGTCTCTAATAAAGGTAGGTTGACAGATCTTGATGTAGATGGATTGTCTTGAACTAGTGGTATGTTTGTAGTTTCAGCCGCCATGAAATCAGCATCACAAAAGTTATCTTGGTTGTATGGCCATATACCACACTTCCTGAAGCTGTTAACTGCTGTGGACATTGTAGCTGCTTGCATGTAAGCTTGTCCAAATATTTCACTTTTTTGGAACATCGTGATCACACGGCCTGGATGCGATCTCAACCAATTTGTAGCAGCATGGTCATAATAAGTACTCAAAGGCCTCATGAAAGCTACATTGGCAGGTTGCAACTTATGTGTGCAATGAGGAGGGAAGCAAATTATTACAACTCCATGTTGTCGTGCAAGATCTATAACATCTAGATTTTTAGTATGACTTACATGTCCATCTAGGAGCAGCAACACTTTATTGTTAGGAGATGCTCCTGAAAATTGGATAAACTGTTTGAACCAAATGGTAAATATTTCAACAGTCATCCAGCCTTTTGGATTACATGCAGATGTAGCTCCTGGGGGTGCACGGTCTAGCAATTCGACTTTCATACGCTGTCTTGGGAAAATAATGAGTGGAGGCATGTACGTTCCAGCGGCATTGAAACAAATTTCTACAGTTACAGTTTGACCTCGCTCTGCAGAAGACAATGAACCGACTTGTTTTCTACTTTTAAAGCTATTATCTTGCTTTTAGTTTTCGAAACAACTGATATGCCTGTTTCATCGCAGTTATATATTTTATCTGGAGTTAAATGTAATGCATCGTATGTTTCTCCTAGAAGCTGGTAGAAATTTCCAACTGCTACTCTGTTGAATCCCATAGCGCGAGCCGCCGATGTAGCCTCTGGTTTACGAATTGTTAACTCAGGATGGCGTTTTAAAATGCCATTTAACCAATCAACACCTGCTAACCCTTTTTCACTATTGAAATTGTGCTTTTTATTATTTTTTACGGCCAACTGGTAAGCCAGTCGCCTTAAATCGAGAGTAGTTAGGCCAAAAAGATGTTCTTCCATGTGCTTAACATATTCTGCAAGCTCTTGTTCTTCTTTTTGCGAAAAAACAGATTTAATAGGGCCTAATGGTAAGCCGATAGTAGCTTCTTCACCTCGCTTAATTTTGTTTACATAACGCTCCAAAGTTGTTTGAGGAACACCGTATTCTAAAGCTGCCTTTCTATATCCCGATTCTTTGTTCAAAAATTTATCTACAGCTATTTTTATAGACTGTTGTGACCACTCTCCCCTTTTTGTCTTTTTTTATAATTTCTAACCATGTTTAAACTGAAATAGAAAAAAAAATGTTACAGTCGATCGATCGATAGCTTTCTGTATCCAACAATAAATAAAGAAAAAATTCTTGTAATCTACAGGTTAATCTATTAGAGGTTACCCCATTATGCCCGTATAGTCTACACCGTATAGTCACAACATTTAAAGAAAATTAAATATTTAAAATTCATGGTTAGGACTATTTCGATAGTAAATATGCCAATTTATTCTAAAGAAAATGTAAAATGAAGGACAAAACAATCACAAGTTCAACTTAATTCCTTACCTTTTTTTTGAAATTGTCAAAATACACAAAATATTACATCAATATTGCACTCCCGCAGAAATTTGTTCAGAAACACAGAACGCACGCACTTTCGCCGACTGTCATGGCCGCTCTGAGTGTTGCTCGGAGGCGGCTCTCGGTTGCCTACAGCGCTACCACGCGGAAATGTTTAGTTTCTTGTATGTGTGCGTGACCCCGTCTTACCTCACTACCCCATCATGCCCCTAGTTCCCCTATCTATATGTCAGTTTGAAGTCGGTGCCAAGCGTAATAGTAATGCCGCAGAGTGACGCCTCAGACGTTATGCATTTTTGTTGTTCATGAACGATTCCTCGAACAGTTTATTAAACAGTGATTATGTCTGCAGTAACTTGATTCCCTGATCGATACATTCGAGGCCTTCTATCGTCTGCTGAGTTTGGCTGCGTCTGTGTTTTAATTCTATGTTTATTTTTTGTTACTACTTTTTACAACTTCACCGGACTATAATTATTCAATGTTGGGTTTGTAAAGTGAATGTAAAGTATCTTTACGTCCATATCCCCGAAGATGTAGATAGAGGCACAAACACGGCACCCACGACTAGCCGAAGACACTAAGTCACAGCAACTGAACACTGCACTGGACGAATGAATTGACCAGTTTTTTAAGTTGGTCACGTTCTTTGCGAACTCTTAAAAACGTCTTATGTAAATCAGCCATTTGATTTTCGTGGCTTTTTGTTAAAAAAAGATATTCACGCCCATATCCCCAAATACGTAGGCAGGCACAACCAGGGCACCTAAGACTACCCGAAGACACCAGCACCCGTATTCAAGAAGCATACTTCGCTAAGTTATGAAACAACGATGTTCGAATTTCCCCGTGTTGGTCCTGGATCCTCTGCAGAATATATCATCTGCCTTCCTGCCAGGCAGCTCGTAAAAGGCGAGGATAGTCTTACTTTCACTAACACCATTACATCTGACTAGGTGGTAGAATTTCACAGCAACTCACCCGGATTGGTACCACCGCCTTTCCTATTCCTGCCGCCATAACGTCATGACGTGTTCCGGTTTGGAGGGTAAGGTAGCCGGTAAACTTACTTTTGCTCGAGGCCTAACATCCCAGACTCAGGTTGGCAACGCATCATTACCACCTTCGGTAACTCTACGAAGTGTGAATTTCTTCCCATCAGGAAATCTGTCTGCTTGTTTGCCTTCCAATAACATAAAAAAGAATTACGACATATACGACTATATAAAGCGCAAATTCGGCCTCATATGGACTGTACGTACTGTAATACGTACTGTTCTCAACTCTGGGCAGGGGCTCCACAGTACCAGCTCCTTCCATTTGACCGCATTCAACGTAGAGCAAGTCGAATTGTGAATGACCGGGCAATTACCAATCGGCTTGATACCTTAGCATAACGTAGAGATGTTGGGTCACTCAGTGTTCTCTACCGCATCTATCAAGGGGAATGCTCTGAGGAGTTGTTTGGTTTAATTCCAGCCGCTGATTTCCACCTTCTGACATCGCGTCAGAGCTTAAGGTATCATGCCCATCATCTCGATGCGTGGCGATCTTAGATCTACAACTGTGCGATTCCGAAGACATTTTTTACCCTCTATAACACCTATGTGGAATCAATTACCGAGGGCGGTATTCCCAAACAATTATGACTTAGGGACCTTCAAGAAAAAAGTGTACTCATTCCTTAAAGGTCGGCAACGCATCTATGATACTCCTGGTGTTGCGGATGTCCGTAGGCGGAGGTGATCACTTTCCATCAGGTGACCCACTTGCTCGTTTGCCTCCTCTTCTATATAAAAAAAAAACATTGAAGATTGAAGAACCCGGGACCTGAAGAAGTCAAGTCCGACGCCGGACCGCAGACCACAGAGGCGATTTTTGTCTAAGATCTCTCTAGCTATTCTCATGCTCTTTTTCTAACCTCTTGCACAATTCTTATTTGGTTTAACTTCAGCAAGGCAAGAAGAAGCTTGTCTTCCTGAAGGCGATCTGATGCCTTACGGGCCATTATATTTTTGTTTTAAAGTTATCATATGTTTCTTAGGTAGGTATAATCTTATAATATAAAAATGAATGGCTTAATGTGTTGGTAAGCGCATAACTTCCGAACGACTGCACCGATTTGGCTAATTCTTTTTTTGTTGTGTTAGTAACTGTCAGAAGAATGTTCTTATGAAGACGAAAACCGAGAAAATTGCTGGGAAAATCAATACTTTATTTTTCCCATACAAACTGATAGGTGGAATATAAGTAAATACACGAAAATGCTTTTATATTTAAAATAATAAATAAATATCAATGGACAAGTTATATAAATTGATTCTAATGCAGACATCTAAATGTTCATCATACATATGTCTGCCCTAGTCGGGAATCGAACCCGATCCTCGCGGTCGATCGGTGTAGTTAGACAAGTACGCTAGTTTTTTTTCTAGTTGTACTTAGTAGTTTATGTATGCGGAGCTCTTTTTCTAGATATGCATAGAAATAGTAAAGCGATTCACAGAACACATCTACTTACCAACATTTTAAGGCCATGTAAATATATTTAATTGTGGTTGATTTACCACATTAGATATTGTAGAGTATCTTAGTATATCAAAGTTATTACTTGGTTCCTCTAACCATTTTTAGTTAAAACAATAGTAAGTATAGGATTTTTATTACGATTTTTTTATTGTTTTTAGACTCAGGTGAGTAGTAACATTATTAGACAGATCAGGGATAAAAATTTAATAAAAAAATATACCTACCTTAACAGGTTTCTACCGGCCGGTTCCTACCTTCCTCGTAGAAGATTGCAGCGAAAGTCAACACCAAATAATTGTATCTTATACTAAATAAGTAAAGTAATATAAAGTAGGGACGCCACATACATACCTACGGAATTCCTTTACAAAATCAAGATTTAGAAACACAAAGCCCCTTTAAAGTCCACTCAAATTACTTACGGAAAAATCAGGTTGTAGTTATAGGTACCTATGTTGTAGCACCATAAATTTGTTTGGATTAGCAGCGTTCGTAGTTTTTTCGAAACAGATTTCCGTAACCATTCCTAATGTAGGTATGTGGTGGGCCTAAGAGTCAACACTTTTGTGAATACTACAGTTGAGTAATGAGTAAGTTCCACGAAATCGTACCATAGCTATAACAAACTGTCAGATAAGAATTGTACTAACGCTATCTGTAATTATCTCTGCAATAGGGCATTGCAAAAAATGTGGAATCCGAAGTTTAAAGACAATTAATACATATTTTTGTAACATTAATTATATAGGTGTTAAACATCAACAACATCTGTGTAAACTGTAAAGGGGTAAATCTTAGATTTAGGCTGGCAGCACACCAGCACACATGTTATGTGATACCTATATGTTTAGATACCAGTGTGCCTAGTGTTAGCTATACTGGCATAATAACTTACAAACGCGAGGTGACTAGTCAAGATATTTTCGACTTCAAGAAAAACAAGTTTATGTTAGCTTCTCTAGAAGTCGAAACTATGTTTTATAACTATGATGACATGAAGTGATAGCAGGGTCGTGACACTATCTATAAACTTTTTGAGTGCGTAAATAATTTAGTTATTGTAACCAAAGTTGGTTTTTGCAGTTTTTACTCCGATTAAATTATAGCTGAAGTTTTGTATTACATTTTGATTCAGCGCCATCTAGTTGAATCTCAATCAAATGATTTAAAACAACAGATTGTAAACATCGATATAGTATTTTAAAAAATAACAGTGGTTAAAATAAGTAACATTTGAGCTATTACTCATTATAATTGATGCTGACTCAATTTATTGGAGCCACTTTCTGCGAATTTTAGTATAACGCTGAGAAAACGGGAGCTGGCTTAAAAACGGACGGTATTTCAGTCGAGTAAAATAAACACTCACAAACGTCTTTATCCTATCACATAAAAAATAACGGGAATATAACAATCAGGGTACAAGCACACGGCTCTCATGATGGTAAGAGACAACCGTGGCCTACAGACGCCTTAGATGTTACAGGTGTGTCGCTTTCTTGTGGTCGGGATGTTAGGCCTGTTGTGCAAGTAATCGCCTACCCTACCCTCCAAATCGGAAATTGTCAGTTCGGAAATAGACAGACTGTGGATCCTTACCCGGGCAAGTTGCTGCACAGCACTCTAAGGACAGAAGGCAAACAAGACGGATATCCTGATGGTAAGAAATTCCTGCCGCCTAGAGGCACCAAAGGTGGTAATGGTGCGTTGCCAACCTGAGGCCGGGATGTTAGGCATCAAGCAAAAGTAAGTTTACCGGATACCTTACTCTCCGAAACGGAACACGTCATGACGTTATAGTAGAACGTTGAAAATGTCAACTCAACGACTGATTAACGTCAACAATTGACGTATCTAAGCACGCCGTCAGACCTCAGTTTTAATAAGAGTAGAATAATACGAACAAAATCAATACTTTTATTTGTTCAACAGTTGACAGATTATTTTTAACAATATTTATCACGCTATTACTAATTATTTGCGCTGGACACAACAGTCTTATTTCTAAAATTAGCTTGACCACAAAATATCTGATACTTACGCTTAAGAAATTATTACATAGACAAAGATTTTTTGGCATTGCTAAGAAAAATAAACAAAAAAACTCTAGACAAGTACAGCAATTTGATTCAATTTGATTCTTTTCTTTCTTTTTTCTTTTTCAAAGCAAATTCTATTAGGGTCTGAGTGTTAGTAAGCTAAACTTTTAAAATATAAATCAAATTATATCAGTTCAATCAAAATCTGACCCAGACATACTAAGAATCTATTCCCCTTCCAAGAGCACATAATATTTTGCTGTTGCTGTACACGAAAAAAATATTTCTTTCCTTATTTAAATTTCTTTGGTGTTAAAATTATATCTACTCCTTATGTTTAGACCCGTTCTCTAACTCAATTAACTAATAAAACATACTGATATTTTTCCATTTTTTATGGAATTTGACAGGGAACAATTTACGGCTCTCCTGAAGGCACGAGATAAGCAGTGGCGTATACGTACTATAAACGCTACAGGTGCGTCGATGTATTGTGGCTTCGGTGTTATAGGCCTATTCTGTAAGTTAACCAGATACCCTACCCTCAGGATCAGAACATGATACTGTCATTATGGTGGCAGAAAAAGGTAAGGCCCACTGCCTTAACTTTTTCTATCCCGAATTGCGATCTCGTGGTAGGATCCGGGCAAGTTGCCAAAATTTTATAAAATCTACTCTTAAGTTCTACTTTCTCATTAATTTTGTCTTGCTTTGTCTATGATCTCCGTCATGAAGCTATACTATTACTGGAGGCTACACTTCTAACAAAGACCTGCAGATGTCTAAAAGTTGCTGACTGTCTCTAATGTACCGGTCTCTCTGTAAAAGAGCCTTGTGATTTCAATTAACAAAATCAAAATGAAAGAGAGGTTGGTAAATTAGAGCGAGTTAGCAATATTTGTAAATAACATCAGGTCTTTGATAGATATGTAACCTCCAGTACTATTATAGCTTCATGGTATTTAAATTTGTGGTCAGGCTAATGGGCAAGTACATGACATTACATATAATTACATTTATATAATTTGTAACGAAATAATATTCTAGGCATCGAACGAGCTAAAACAAGACGATTTACTACTTGACAGTGATTTACTAGCGAGCTAAAAATGGGGAAGGAAACTTAAAGTACATAGCCATCAGTTACTAGCGTAGCTTTTCCGAAATAATGCTACACAGCAAGAATACTAATTCTAAAAAAGGTTGCCATCGAAACTGTAAAACCTGTATTAAAGCATTTCATAGGTGGTGCCGATCGCCGACAATCTTAGATTGGCGATTGTCTCCTTCCTCCTCAAAGCGGGTTGATTTAATCAACTATTATATGATCCAAACTTTAATGTTTCTCGAAAATTCCCATCAAGATTTTTTTGAATGACTAATTTGTTGCTTGCCGCGAGGTTTTTACAACTTCACCGGGCTTTCCCATCAAGAGATGCTCTGTCAAGTTAAGGTTACGCAAAAGGTTTTAGTGTCAGTTACCACATACATACACTGAATAATGTTGGAGTGATGGATAATAGAACGTATGAATATAAATATCAGTCACTGCTGTACCCGCTAGGTTATCTGTCAGTCATTTGAATGTCCATAGAAAAATTGACAACAACACCTAATAATCCGCTATGGGATGGTTAACATAAAATTCTTATCTGACAAACTTTCACTTAATATTTATTCTAACAAGACATTTGTAAACGAATGCTGATGGTAACCTGGAACGATACTTTGGAATAAACGCATGGATGTTACATTTGTTCTCTATATGATGAACATTTTATGTCATCATATTTAAAATAAATAGATTAAACATACCACTGGTGATTAACACTTTAAGCACACTTTAAAGCTAGATTTTATTTACATACAACCTTAAAAAAATTGTGCATTCATAAAATTTATCTTTAATATTTTTTAACATTGCAAATGTTACTATGTAATACCAGAGATTAGTAAATATAATTGTCTTTGGTAATACCAAGATTGAAGATTAATAATGCAATCACAGAAAAGTGTAATAATATAATTATTAGACATAATAAATTTAGCTGCAAATATTTGCAGGCCATAAAGTCATGACTCCATGAATTAGGTATATGTGTGTGTTACATCCTTTAGAACAATAGTAATATTCTTTTAAATTTTAATAAAATGGATGCTATTTAAATTCGGATTTATTAGCTTGTCTAAAACGCGACCAAAACATGACCTGGAACGAATCATGTCTCTGTCATAAGGCCTCAAACCAGATCTCAGCGATTGCGGGCGGCGGCGAGAGCGGATAGATTCTTATTGAATTGAATTGGATGTCAGCGGAGCGGGGCTGAGCGATCTGGCCGCTGACATCAAGTTCGGGCATAGCTCGCCGCGCCCGCGCCCGCCCCGCTCTCGCCCGAGCCCCGCAATCGCTGAGATCCAGTTTGTGGCCTAATGGTTTACAATTAAAAATCGACTTCAAAGTTGAATTTTCAGTCAACTAAAAAAATTAGTAATGTCATTAACAATAGACAATGGATGTTTATGATAATCGTATGTTAACACATTGTGCTTTCATATACAAAGTATAAATAAACTTAACATTTAATAAAAATCTAGTTAAAGTTTTCGCAGAAGTTCAAACGTGCTTTACGTTAATACTAATAATACCTACTAATATCTTAGCAATCGCTAATTCGATGCAAGTAGTTTCTTTACATTTTGTTCAGGTCTTTCAATTCTGATCAAATCCGTTATGTGAAAATTATCGTATTTGGATACGTATCACGTGATCGTTCATTTGACACTTATATCACCGATATGATAATCAACGAACCGTAATTCGTTAGTATAACCATTCGTAATTTGCCTCAAATGACGAAGTGTCGGTCATAGTTACACAAAACGTTTCAAGTTAACTTTCGATAGCGAATGTGCGTAGTTAGATTTTTTACTATTCAATATTCATACAAAATACTATCATTCGCAAGCAAAACGACCTGTTTCATGAATATAGAAACCAGCCATGTCGACAACTTTATGCTAGGGGTAGGTATAAACCTACTTTATAAAGGTTTACAAAATGTGTAAAAATCGTCACGTCCGGCATCTTTCCTTATAATGCGGATGCCACCATCTTCTAAATTCTTTGTACGAGGTTTCTCTTTCAAAAAATGACTTATTATTAAGAGCTTCACATACTGCACAAACGCAATCCGTTGTAGTTGGGTCTACGTAAGTGTAATGTGATCTCCACCGGTGGAATTGGCTGTACACTTCTGGACTCATTATGATGGTGTTGATAGTGGTGGCTAGCTCTTGTGGCGTGATCTTATTAGCATCGAGATATGATCCTGGTGGGAGAAACCTGTGAAAGAAGATTTTTTTATTTATTTAAGAGAATAAGAATGCAATAGTTCTTCTTATACAAAGAGTAACGAAATACATTTCTTATATAGTACTACTATTTAAATTAGGCACTTCGGCTTTACACTTTTTACACTTTGTACTTTTATTTTTAAATTGACTAACCTAATCTAAATTTAAGCGAAATGATTAATTATCTTATTACAACTCTATATAGATATTTTTAAAATATATTCGGATTTCCGAAGCTTGACGAAAATAACCAAAGCGCATATTTTATATAGTACCTCTAGCATACGTTTCAAATGCAGTGCATGTATGTAAATATTTCGTCTACGTATTTAGATATTATGCTGCATATTACATGTGAATCTTAGCAACAAAAAGGTTAGATTGGCTCAAAGACACGAGGCGAAAAGTGTGAAAAGTGAAGTGAATATGCATGATAAAAAAGGACATCATCGCTGCCACAATAAAATATGAACAGCATAGAAACTAACTCCAGTTGTCAAATTACTTACCTACCTACTCTCCATTGAAGCAATATATTTTTTTCAATTGAATTTCAATAACTACCTACCTAGTTTACAAATAATATCACCAGGTAATCACAAGGCACCGATTAATCCCAGCAAAACACGAAAACGCTCCTGACATTTTTAAAAGATCAGGGAAACAAATAACAACGTGACCGCACGTGTCTTCGTGGTACAATCTTTACTACAGCATTGCTGAGTGCTGATTGTCTAATAATAATAAGTGCATCTATGGTGCCGATTGCGATACCTGCAGGCCTCGTCGATGTGCAAGTTTGTGTGTGTGTGCGTGTGTGCCGTTGTCCGAATATTGTAGATGGTTTTTTTAATATTTATATTGTGTCACTGTACGTTTCCCAGTGTATTTTCCAATATTGTTTTGTGACGCGGTCTGTACAGCCGCGAGGTCGGCAGGGTCATGTCCTATATACATCATGAATTTATTTTAAATGCATTCAAAGAATATACGACATTTACCACAAACTTGGCACATTATATGAAGAATTATGTTATTAGGAATAATTGAAGCTTTGATCATTTTATTTAAAATAGGTTGCACGATTTAAAAAGGCGTATGAGAAGTCATGCTGCTTTTAATTAAAAAAATATCACAAGATTTTTTTTTCATTTCCTAAGTTTTTGTAATTTTAACGATGCATTGCTCGGATACTATCCGAGGGTGGTGTCAAGAGTCTCCGAAAATTATAACTTATTTTGTTTTATGGAAAAACTGATATTTGGTCATCATCATCATCATCAGCCGGAGGACGTCCACTGCTGGACATAAGCCTTCCCTTAAAGAGCGCCACAAGTCACGATCACCAGCCGCTTGCAACCAGCGACTCTCCGCGACTTTGATTTGATCACAGTCCACCGGGTGTTGTAGTAGATAAAAATTAGTTACTTCGGATCATGGGCTCAAAATCCCTTTGTCAAAGGGCCTTGAAAATATAATGCGAGGGAAGCTAAACGTTTTTTTATGTAAGGCAAACGATCTAAGCCGGTAACCTGATGGAAAGCAGTCACCGTTGATATGGACATCTCGAACAGTAGTTGGCTTGCTAGCCTCAAAATGGTGTGGGTGGAAAGCCTCTCCATAACGTGTAATGAAATATCGAATTTTTGTTGGGGGTACTCAGATAAAGAGTTTTTCAAAACACACCCAGAGTTGTACAGAGAGTCGCACATAGGACAAAGATTGAGGTTCCAAGTACTGAATAATAGAATTCTTTACGTCAAGCCTCACCGCTCTACGTTAAACTGTACCTAAAATTGAATGATTTGGGACTGAAGTTAACAATAGTACGTTATGTGTATGGACAGACGTACGGAGTTATTCGTGAACTGTAAAAATAGTCTCACTTCTAGATATCAATTAACTTATGAATGTTTTTCCAAGTGCTGTCGATAGAAAACATAGTTAAGGGTACGTATATTTATGGCACCTTGACTCACCTGCTGTAATCTGCACCACCCAAAACAATAGGTACAACATTGTGTTGAAGTGCCGTCAGCAATTTTTCAGTCACGTAATCTTTAGATAAAGAATTCTCAAATGACAAATAAAAATAATAGTCACGATCTAAAATAGCGTCACAACTATTTTGCATGGATCGTGGACATTTTAAGGATCCACAAGCACCATAAATATCTAAAGTCCAACCGTAAGGAGATAATGCCTTTTTTAACTGCCTTGCATATTCTTTTCTACCACTTCTACTTGAACAGTGTGAAACAAACCAAGCTACTGCTTTACTTTTATTTTGCCATTTATAAGCATCTATATCTTCTTCAGGAAAATCAATCCATTTCATATCTTCTTTAGGTCCTATTACTGCTCCCAAATTATTCCTAATTTGCAGATATGGATAAGGAATATCAGAATCTAATCTATACGTAGATGTCCAATTAAAAAAATTGTCAAAAGTTTCTGTACAAATAGGATAATTGTCAGCGGATTCTAAATTAAAAAATATATATTTCTGTTTAGTAGAACGTTCTTCTGGCAGATCTTCTGGTTTCATTTCCATGAGATTTCGGCCATTGAAGGCTATTGCGTCATATCTTCTAATATCATCTAAGAAAAACCTATCTGTAGTTACATAACAATTTATAGTGGAACAATTACGTTCTATGAATGACCTTTGGCCTGGTTTGAAATTATAGAATGGGGCAAATTCATATTGTGTCCAGAGTAACATGTATTTTAAATTTTTTGGTAGTTTATTTGGTTTCCGATATACTTCAGCATATCTCTGATCACGTGCTGCATTTTTCAAGGCCTCTTGGATTAAACTTTCATTCAACATTTTTTTTTGATTTTCGGCTAGTTGAATCCATATAATCGAAAGAGTTAGGCTGATGCATGTAATGATGAGAAAGAAACGCACTGAAACCATTTTCCTCAAGGTTAAGGGTATTCGAATCCGTTGGCGGATCCATCGCAACATTGTTGTCGCGTCATGATCGAGTAATATAATATTTATTTAATTTTAATGAATAGTTATACTTTTGTTCGAATTTTTTTGGTATGAAATTATCTGAAACAAATAAATTTTCGGTTAAGCTATGGACAATATGAACACTAAGTAATTATTATATATTGTTCAACTTATTTTTACTTTTACTACTACTACAACTAATTTTAATTTAGCATTAAAGTGCTTTTTTGAATGTATAAATATTTTCACAACATTATAATAATTATTAAGTTCCACACCGTACCCTGTTATGGATGTTAATAATCATTATAATTCACAAACTCACATGAACCTTAATGTATTTCTTATTTTTGTGGAACGTTGCCACAATTTGCAGTAGCTAGGTATTGCCCGATCGCTTACTCGCGGGATATCGCTATTTTACCGTGTTGTTGCCACAGTAAACTAAAAGGATAACCAACTATACATTCTTTTTTGTTATTTCGCGCAATACCTGAATATGTATATTATATATGGTTACAGCTGAGATGATCAAACTTGGTGGTCCTGCCGTCCGGGACTCTTTCTGGGTTCTTTGTAACAAGTGTTGGAAGACCGGCAGAGTACCTGAAGACT
>NJDD01003276.1:723955-740593 GCA_002245505.1 Calephelis nemesis | reverse complement strand
GCGTGAAGATGCTGTATGTTCGTTTTGTGCTTTTAAGTTTCTTAACAATCGACTTAATAAAACTAAGTACTCTAAATCGAATCACAAATACATTCTTAAGTGTAAACCGTTTACCCTATTCTCCATACCAGAGCTAGAAAGTAGCGAGCACTGACGTTATGGCAACAAGAATAGGTATCGGGGATTTTACCACTCCGGCCGAGCCATCGTAAAACTCCTAATTACTGTCACAGTGCAAGTGACAAACAAGTGACACTTTTTACGGTGCTAACAATCACCTATATTTACATTTTTCAAAGACCAGTAATGATCTCACCTAGAGTGTTCGTTGATCTTCCTTAAATAACGTTATCTGAAAAACGAATGTCACAGATAAGATATGGCTGCAATAAAAGTTGGACAAGGACTTAAGTTTGGTGGTATTTGGAATGTTTGTCATAGCGAAAAATTATTAACTTTTTTTTTAGGTTTTGGCATTCACGTTAGTATTTTGCCATTAGTTAAGTAGAAATTTGCAACAATTTACCAAAATCGAGATATTTCATTTTTGTACTTTTACTAACAAAATGCCACCAAGCTTGGTACAGATACTTATGTAAATGTTTCAATGGTCAAAAATGAAAATCAACGACGGTCATTTGCCAAGTCTCTGAAAGAGAGCGAATGCTTTCGTTCAAGCCTACGGCTGAGATTTCTACGTAGCCCGTGAACTTAGGGTAATATTGAAGATGCTAAACGCGAGTCGATGTGATAAATGGCTTAAATTTTTATTTTATGAAACACGACCTAAATTTATTTAGCAGTTTCCCGTGGCAATGGCAACAAATATGGACGTCGATAACAGGACAAACATAACGAAAAGATGTCTGGCGCTTAGAATTATTTCCTGATAAGTTGTCTTCATTTCCTATTTGTAAAACGTTTAAAACACAGACGCTGATCTTTTACAATTAAATAACACCTTTATAATAAGAACAACGGAATTAAGAAAAAAAAACATCAAAATAAAACCCGTTCTGTTCTATTTCGTTGCGAACACAATTGCATTGCAATATATCGATTTATCTAAATAACCCGCTTCGAACAAATATAAAGCTAGATTTTTGAAGTGAAAACTTCTTTAGCGGCGTTGCGCACTTTTTTTGGAATGGGTAAAAACTTCTAAACTCGCGCCAGGACACGTTACCTGATCGAAAATTCGTGAGACGGATGGAGAGTAAACAGCCGGCGCGGCGTTGGGCGCTTGCGCGAATATTCAACAACACGAACATTCGCGCAAGCGCCCAAAACCGCTACCGTTTGTATATGATAGTGAAATAAATGAATATTGTATTCTACCACGTAAATTATAGTACATTTATAGTGATAATTAAAGCAATTCGTGCAAAATTACTTCCTGACCACTCCAAAATATCAAAAATGCACAGCGTTATTATTCAAGTTTTCACTTCTGCCGACATTTTCGGAGTGCAACCCGTCGTTTTTTTTTTGAATATTGGTTTCCTTTGATTAATCACAAAAGTGTCGTTAGGTATATCGTCATACTTAACGGCCGTTTTCAATAACCTATCTAAGATAACAGATAGGGCTATTTTGAATAAGTAACAATGTTATTTTTAATAATTTGTTACAAAATGTAAGGGATATTTTATAAGCAACAAATAGTCGGCCTATTTGTTGTAGATAGACATTTGAGATTGGCTTTATTTGTGAAAATGACAAAAATATTTTTATTCAACTCTCACATGGCTGCGATATAAATTTGGTTTATGTCGTAAGTTACATATACGTGACATATATGTATGTAAGTGGAAGTATATAAATTACAACATAAGTAAATTACAACCTGAAATGCATAAGTAGGTTGAATAGAACAAAAAAATAGGTACATTTGCGAATTCGCGGTAACCTGTATCATTATAGGTCACTGACAGAAGGGCACTGTCATGATTGACCAATAGTAGACTAATATTTAAAAAGTACTTAGGTTAGGTTTTCATAATATTTATGATACGTTTCTAAAATTTGCCAAAAACTAGTGATGTCAAGTCCGAAACACAAAATATAAACAGTTATCTGAAGCTTATATTACATACTCATGTCTCTTAAATTTTAAGATTTTCTAGACAGAACTTTGAACCTACACGTTTCGATGCCTTTGGCGGTACAGTCAAGAAAGTCATACTCATATTCATAGGATTGAACTTGGTTATTATTTTACAGTAGTACTCTTTAAATTATGCGCTTGGCTATATTCGTCAAGCTTCGGAAATCCAAATGTATTTTAAAGATATCTATCTCTATATAAATATCTTTGTTATTACATAATTAATCATTTTGCTTAAATTTACATTAGGTCAGCCAATTTAAAAATAAAAGCATAAAGTGTAAAAAGAGTGAAAAGTGTAAAGCCGAAGCGCATAATTTAAATATTAGTACTGTATGTTTATGTTATTGACGTTATAATAAATTTTAAAAACCGTTAAGCTCCCACGAGAATTTCAGATCAGCAAAAAAAATTAAACCGACATTAGGTATATGACTTACTTTCACATAAGTGTATTCCTGAATTACCTTTATATCTCTGGATACATATATAATACAAAATGTAATTGTGAGACTCGAATTTGATTGAAAAAATATTAAATATCAAATTATTAAATCAATGCTTACCAATTTAAGGCTTTGTAAGAAATATACATCCCTTATATACACTTAGTATTTACCGCTCAGCTTTAAAACTCTCTAGCGATTCACTGTCAATGTAATAATTAATTAAAAACTTTAGTCGTTAATTGGCCACGCGTGCCAATCTTATGACTAAGAAATATGCACTCGCTTCTGACTCTTCTGAGTTCTGACACTTGAATTAACAACACTAGTACGTTTTGTCGTTATGCTGATTACTCAACAGTCAACGCCGTAGTTGCACGCGATACCGATGAACATGTGCGAAACTATAATCGGCTAGAAAAACATCTGAATGGCCGCTTCAAAAGTATGATAAAGCGACGTGTTTATCATGTTAAGGCCCCATACTTAATCAGCCAGAAGAGCTAATCGCCGCACTCCCCCGTTCCATGATTACTATGAAACTCACGAGCGACAAATCACTATTCTTGACACTATAAAAGTAATTTTGAAAAAAGGTATATAAACTGAAATACTTATCTTTTAGGTATAGCACTTATCTGTGTTTATGTTAAATCTGGTGTCGATATTTTCATAATTGAAGTAGAGTTAGGTTTTGCTTTCAAAAAAGGGTTAATTTTTTGATTTTTTTCTATCGAGCAAAGTGAAATGAATCGTATTTTGGAAACACTAGTCTTATAAAGCATATTCATGTTAATCTTGTGTATTTTTGTCATCAAAATCCATGATTGCTATGTATGAAAAAAACATTATACTGCTGACGTATTTTAGCATACATGGACCCTTAAACTATAATTATAAAACGCTTCGTTGCACATTTATGTTCTAGTACAATGTGAATGAAAACTAATTTCATAATTGACTACGTTTACATTTTACCGTAAACACTCAATAAATGTCAATAAAATGATAACATTTATTTAGACGTAGATAACAATTTGAATAATTAATTACAATAAAATATAATGAATAAAAAATACTTGTTTACGAAATATGTGTGATACGAGTAAGAAGTTGCCAGAAAAATATTTCATCCTACAAGCATTTTTTTGTGCTATTATAGTGTATGTACAAATATTTGTTGTTATGGTAGCTTGTAAACTTAGGCTTAGAAGAAGCGCTTAATTGTCGGGGCTTGCAACGTACTTTAGGTGTCGTGTTTTTATTTTTATTTTTTCGAAATGACTACTGTTGTGTTCGTCTAAAGACTTTCACAACGTCACCGGGCTAGTGGGCGAGCAGAGTACTCAGCCAATTAGGAGTCGTATATTTCTTTTCCTCAAAAAAAACCTTCTGCTTGTGTCATAAAAAAGAGGAGACATATTTGTGTGTAACTGTACATATTTTCACATTATGATTGGGATTTTACTTTGTTATTTAAACAACCATCGTATACAACGGAGCGCGTATGAAAACCCACATCATATTATCACGTTATGATAACCTGACAAAGTCTAGGTATATATATTATATTTTTATCTTCATCATCATCATCATCAGCCGGAAGACGTCCACTGCTAGACATAGGCCTCCCCCAAAGAGCGCCACAAGTCACGATCACCAGCCGCTTGTAACCAGCAACTCCTCGCGACTTTGACCAGATCATCAGTCCACCGGGTGGGAGGTCGTCCAACACCACGTCCTCCGGTGCGGGGCCGCCATTCGAGAACCTTTTTTCTCCAGCGGTTATCGGTTCTGCGAGCAATGTCGCCTGCCCATTGCCACTTCAGCTTGCTGATTTTTATCTTATATATATTATAATATATCTTCACGCCAAGTCCCTCCCGAGGAAGACAGAGAGTATCGAATGCCAAATCTCACAATCCCGGCAGACCTGCCTGACCTTACTCCACATTCATAACTCTTTTTATAGAAATTCATCGGAGATTCTTGACACCAACCCCGGATAATACTTGAGCAATTTGATGACGGAATGTCAACCTAGGTCTCCCGGGTACCTACATCCATTCACATTCGCATTGCACATCGTCAAACTAGACTTCTTGAGGTCCTGGGTTCGATCCCCGGGTCGGGCAACATAAAAATAGAAAATAGTGTATTTTCAATTTTCTAATAAATATTACGTTGCCCGGGATTGGATATGTGCCTAGTTGGCAATAAGCTCGCCACCTACCAGTTTGTGGGACTTCGTGTCTTCGGCTAGTGTTAGGTTCATGGTAAAGTGTTACTATAATTATATAACTCGAAATAAATGATACTATGTACATGAAAATATATTTTTTTTGTAAATCACTTACCATAGCATTAACACCTATCATGTAACTCCATAATAAGTCTTTAATACAATTAACTTAGACTGTATTGAGAAAAAACATCGACTTTCTCTAATACGGTTTCTAAAATTTTCATTTAGCAATTAATTACGCATAACCTTAAAAGAGAGAAATTACAATTGCAAACATAAATCTAAGTTAAATGTTTTAGACCCGATTCAAATTCCTCACACTCATTATTACTTTCATGCAAATTTAACACACTAAACACCACCCTCGGATAAAACCCGAATGATTTCATTATAATAATAGAGTAAGTGCGCCAAATATGGACTGGTTCCATAATATGGACTACCTTCATTTCTCAAAAACCGTACGTCGTATTAAACCACCAGTCGCGTCACGCTAAGGTCAACTAATCCCGTGACTCGCCAGTCATTTGCCGTTTGGCTAAAAGCGAGCACATATTTACGGCAGCCATTTTTCTTTTCTAACTATGCGCGATGTAATTTTTTGCCCAAATTCGTAAGCTCATAATTTTAGCAAGTATTACTGTTTGGGAAAGTAGAGTAAACTAGGAGAAAGGTGACTTATTTTACAATAATTTATATGAAAATACTATATCCAACGGTTTTTATAATTTTTTTAACATCCATATAAACCTAGAAATGTATCTGTATTATAATATGGACCACCGGCAAGTTTTGAATATGGACTAGCAGTCCATATTACAAACAGTCACTTATATTTTAGTATGATTGTTTTAGGATGGCATCTAAAACCAAAGGAAAGACCAAAGGAAAACCAGACAGACATTGGATAAAGATGCAATAGCAAATTTATGCTATTCAAGTTATACGAGATGGGCAAATGGGTATTTTGCAAGCATACAAAACATTCGCTTTGTATGCTTATCAAAAATGAAAGACCAATCACCAAGCGATGTTACGAACCATAAATTTACAAGAAAATCGACTTCGCTGAGTGGATTGGAAGCTAAATTATAAGATTATATTCTAGAAATTGTATGAGTGCAGGTGGTATATTTGTCCCGCCGATGATGATGAAATTTCCGAGGAAACGGGACAATTTACTACTAATGATCGTAATAAAATCTTAACAATTGATTGATTTTATTATTACAAAGTAGGCAACACGTTTATTTTGTTTCATAACTTTGAACCTACGAATATTTTACTTTGGTTTATATTTCAGACCATGTGGACCATATTTTGTACACTTTTTACTAATGCACAAAAATGACATTTTAGAAAATATTGATTATTTCTAAGATATTCATGTTTCATAAGGATTCTAACAATAGTTTTGAATACCAAATAGTTATTGAACTCTTTAAAATATAAACGACTTCTTAATATTTATAATTCTGAGTTTTATTTCACAAAATCCTTATGGTGGTCCATAATTAGCGCACTTACTCTAATAACTTTTTTATTGTGCTTACTGTTATACAATTTGTACCTGATATACAGTTAATGAACTTAAAATTACATTAATTAAGTGCGTTGGGCACATTGGATAGAAAACCTTTACTTTCCATTTTAGTTTGGAACTGTATTACGGCAAAGTAATGATTCTCGAACATAATAACATAGCTCAGATAAATGAAGGTAGACAGAAAACACTAGTTTCCAGTTGTTAATGACTTGACACAGTACTAGCAACAAAATGAGATACAACACAATTAGCACTACGAAATAATTAAAACCAAAGTAATAGTAAATTAAGTATTCGATTGAGTCAGTAGGTATTTCATTCGTACCCAAAATAAAATATATTAAAAAAACATACCTATATGTATCTAAACCGACTCTAATAAAAAAAATACTTTCGTACAAATTTAACACACTAAACACCACCCTCGGATAAAACCCGAGTGACTTCATTACATTTGTATTAAAAAAATCATTTAACAGCGAAATGTTTATCTCATGTTTCTGATTATAACTAACATAATATTAAACAATGTAAGTGTGAGATTTTCATTTTCATTAAAACCACCTGTGGGTTTGTCACAATTTATCACAACTTTCTGAATTCTTTCATTCAAATAAGAAAATCGAGTTTTTTATTTATAATTCCATAATGGAGTTTCTTGGTCAATGTGGTATGGTTGACTGACAAAGCAGACAATGCGAATGTGGACGGATGCTCATTCATGCGAATGTACCCGGGGAGACCGAGATTGACATTCCACGATCAGGTGGTGTCGAGAGTTTCCGAAACTGGCGTGCTTGTATGAAATGTATTAATATAAAGAAGAGATATCACATAATATTTAAATTTAAAATGAATGAATGAATGATAAATGAATCTTGAGATACACTTTTACCGCTTCTATTTTAAATGAAAATTTCCGTTCGTGTGTGGCAGCTAAACCAAAGTGTACGGCAGCGCTTCGTCTGAGTTGACGTCATTGGATTTTTTTCCCGTTTTTGCCGAGCACACGGAAAACTAAGGTTTTTCCCTATTTAAAAACATTAGAAATTGTGCGCTATTGTGAACATATTAAAATGAAATGAAATTTATTGATTTGCGGAGTGGGTGTGTTAAAAAGTTGTTAAAAAGATATTTAAGCATAACAACATTTTCTACCACATTGTGGTGTGCAAATATTTAATTGAATTTATAGAAATTTCAAATTTACGTAAATTTTGAAATTTAAGTCGCAGGAATTAAAGCAAGGTTATGAGTCAAAGTGCTAGATTTGGTTTGCATAATTCCGTGCTTATCCCAACGTTGTTGTATCCAAGCGAGAGTTGGATATGTCAGAAGAAGCTCGAAAGCAGGATAAATGTGGTGGAAATGAGAGCACCACGGAAAACATGTGGTGTTACGCCCGCTGACCGCATTCGGAACAGTGAGATTTGAGAAAGAGTGGGATTGAAAGAAAGCGTCGGTTTTTTTAAAGGACTAATTTGTTGCTAATCTCGCGATTTTATGCAACTTCACCGAGCTTTAAAGCGTCGGTGTTTTTATGAGAAAGGGCTTGCTCCGCTGGTTCGGACATGTGGAAGGAATGACAGATGAAAGATTGACAAAGCTGATATACTATTCGAATGTGGATGGACTTAGGTAGCCGGGGAGGCCAAGGTTGACATTCCACGATCAAATCGTTTGGGTGTTATCCGAAGATGGTGTCGAGACTCAAGAGTCTCCAAAACCGGCATGTTTGCATAAAAAGGGTTATGGATGTGGAGAAAGCCAAACAAATCTGCTAGGATCGTGGGATTTGACACTCGACACTCTCTTCTTTTCAAGGAGATTTGTCTGCATTATTACCATTCAAGACCTTAATTAAGATTGAATAGAAACATAGTAAATTTAAATGTAAAATATGTAAGTAAGTAAGACTTTGAAAAAACAGATATGTTTCATACTTATTTTAAATTGTTATAAATATTATAATGTACCTACTTATAGCTGGTCGATTAAAAAAAATTAAAACTTAAAAAAATGGCCTTACAACTAGCTACAAAAAACAATGTATATAATATTTTTTTTTATTTTACATATATAATAATATATGTAAAATAAAAAAAAGTGATATAAGGTTATTTATACAAGGAGATCAAAAAGTCGTTTATCAAATAAAGCTTGGAGTTATATGGGGTCATCAGTTGCATAAAGTTGTTCTATGGGAGGTCCTTAAGGTCTACCCTTGCAGAGTTATAATTTATTTTGTATTTTTATAAGAATATTGACTTTTTTTGAACTAATTCTTATTGAAGTTCGAAAATGGACATTCTGTACCTTTATTATAATTTTTACTAGATTACCTAGTACTGATAAGTTCTTGCGTTAGACATACTATTTATGGTTTATTAGGTGTGTTGAAGATAATATTCAGTTTTACGAATATTTTTTTAAATCATAACTTTTTATTTATTTCGGACCCTACTGTGAAAAAAAGTACTCTACCGAAGAGTCATCCTATTTCTTCTGCATTTAATGGGAATTGTGAAAAGGAAAATTCATTACAAGTGACCGTGAGTAGACAATGAACAAGAGAATGATTGTAAAATATTTTTTTTTATTAAAGCTAAACATTTTACAATAATTGCTCAAAACTCCTGCTTTTGGCCATAAAACACAATCCGCACCGTCCAACAAAATTCCTATGTAATCTACGCAATGCACTTCTGTTATTAGTAACTTGTACCCTGAAACAAAGAAATAGTTTACCAAGTAGAGAAAAACAGCGACGAGGAACTACGACAAAAGCTCGAATTTACTTTTTGAACTTTTTGCAGTTGATGACCCCATCTAGCCCCATGCAACAGCATCTAGTTGCGTTTGTTCCATGACTTTTTGCCCATTCTGTATATAGGTACACATTTAACCCTTAGCTGGTATGGCTAAAAAGGGCAACGTCAGTGGTATGGGGGGTCAAAATTGACCCCAAATATTTGTTCAAAGTAATAAAAAAGAAACAAACGTACATTTTAAATTTTGTTTTTATTTAAGATAAAGGCACTTATAATGTAACGTTTCATATAAAATTTATCAAGATTTAACAACAGATCACATGGTTTAATAAAAAAATAGCAAACATGTTCTTATTTACTAAGAGTCTACTCTAGGTACATATAATTATATTAAAACTAAGACATAACATAACAAAACACATTGTACTCGTTTTCTTATATAACTAGTATAACCAAAAATAGGAACTTTCTGTGAGATCATAAGAAATAAAAAAAATGTCAATCTAAAACAAATGGTCATACAAATTAAAAAAAATTAATTTGTTAAAATTTAACATTTAGTACACCTTACCGATATCGCAGTATGTACTTTACATATGTAATGTGGGCACTTTACACACCTTTTTGAACACTTGACATCCTTTTTAAGGTCGCACAAGTAGCAACTTCCTCTTTTACCGCAGGTCATTTGAGAGCCAGATGTTGCTTGTTCTTGTAGTGGCATGTCTACATCCTTATCTCGATATTCTTTCAAAAAGCTTTTCATTCTCTGCCTCAGATCTTCTGAAAAAAGAAATCTTTCCGTCTCTTTTGCACAAATGGTTTCACTAACTCGATACCTTTTTTTTATATTTCTATTTCTCTTTAAACGCTTCTCCGGATTTGCTGCTGACAAAACATAGCCATTGACCATCGAAATGTTTATTACAGCAGAAAACATAACACATGGCCAAATTATAATGGTTTTATTATTCTCTTCTCCTTCTACTTCGCTGCTGGAATTTGAAGAAGAAATATCGCCGTCTATACCACTGTCATCAGAACAGCTCAGCAGCTCCGCCTACTCATAATTGCTAATAATTTCTTGGTCACAAGCAATTATTGTGGCATCAGTAATAACTTCGGAACCGAAATCTTTGCCTTCGTCTTCCAAAAGTTGTAAAATGTCATCGTCACATAGAATTTTTATGATATTATACTAAAAAAATAAAACATTAGTTGTAAATCACACAAAAAAAATGCACACTTCTGGTACTGGGGTTAATTTTGACCCCAGCAATGTACATACCTCCGTTCCCAGTAGCAATTAAGTGACGCGCTTACGTCACCCGCCGCGATCCCTGACTTAATGAGATTACCTCGATGCGCAAGAGTTTATGGACTTTAACTACAAAGATGTGACTCAAAATATGAATCTGTGGGGTCAATTTTGACCCCGATACCAGTTCCAGATAAATAAATTATTATTTATTACGCATTCATAAAAATTTTATTTTAAATACTTGAGTATTTAATGTGCATGTTCGTATGTGTATATATTGTATTCTAATTCGTATTGTTTTGTGTTTTTTATCTCACTAAATTTATCTAGCAATTTTACGATTTCCCTTGTTTTTTGTGTTTTCTAAACAAGAGTCAGCTGGTCTTTCTCACTGAGGATAAGTTCGCCCAATGTACAATGAAACATGTGATACATAAATGTTTAATAAAATAAAATAAAAATAAAATGAAATGATAATTACTTATTCGCTGAATATGTATTCTAAGTTGTTACAAAAATATTCATTTATACTTACATATTCTCCCACATTGTGGAATACAAATATTTTTAAATGTATACAAATTTATTGATAAGATTTATAACATATGTTTTAATCTTTTGAAAATAATAAAATGTGAATAGGTTTAAGCATATCTGCCATAAGCTGTTTAAATTGAACCACCGTTTCCGAACCTCACCAGTCAGAGAAAGAAAAGGGGACAAATCAATTAGCTTCTTTCGAAATCTTTTTAGAGACAGTGAATCACATTTTTAGTTAAGTTTTAAGTTTAAGTTTTAGGCTAGGCACATGCAATTTTTCACTATTTTTAAAATATAAAGTTCCTAAAATGTTAGTTTTACATACAGACACAATATATAAACTGAGTAAAGGAAAAAATTAAGAGATTTGAAAAGTTATTTAGATGAATTTAACGAGTAAATACTATATATTGCTCGTAAACGCTTTTTGGAACCATGGAGTCTTTTTTTTATAATAAATGGCAAGCGAATAAGCTGTTTCGCCTTATGGACATTGATCCCCACCAGCCAAGAACAGATGCAACACTGGGGGTCCCACCGTTGCGTTGCCATCCGTTTAAAAACGTGTAAGCTCTTTTCTTAAAGGTCTCATCGTAATGTTTCAGATACATTGTGATCTATAATACTCATAGATTCAACAACGGCGTAGTGTGAAGCAAAAAATGTCGACGAACGTGGAGTAGATGAAAGCCACGAGTCAAGATGGTAGGGATGAAATTTTAAATTTTGGTATGATGTACGCACGTTGAAATAAATGAAATAACTCTTCAGAGCACTACCCAGGATAAATGCGATAGAAAACTCTAAGGAGACTAACATTTCTGCGTAAAGCCATTTGGACTTTGTACGCCGATAATTCCGGCAGCCCTGGACTAGATGCGGTCAAAAGAAGAAGCTATATGATACCATATTGACTCGTTATAAAGGTGTAGATGATGGGCCGGACTGAAGTATTGTCTCGCTCTACCAACCCGATTCAGATCGGCTTTCATTTCCAGATGACCAAGAAATTAATGTTTTTTAAAACTTATTATTATTATTATTAAAATCGTCAACGCTAAGAGTCCCAATACTGGATTCGGCTGCTAGAGAAGTGCTCTCAGAACGAGAAGGGTGTTTTTTAGGGATGAACGCGCGAACTTGTGACTGCTTAGGGTTTAATTAGACTAGATTGAGACAATAGTTGGAGACAATTATTATCTATTGTCTCCAAACATTCTCTACATTAAACACAAAAACATTATCAATTGTTTGAAAGAAACGCTAAAGTTTTGGCAATTTCAAGTTTTAAAAATAGTGAGAAATTGCATGTGCCGAACCAAAAACTTAATGTTTATAAAAATAATGTTTACTGCATGTCCGTTTGTATATACAACCAAATCATAATAATCTCAAATCTTTCAATAAAAAGATTTCGATGGAAGGTATTTGACTTGTAGTTAGGTTAAGCATAATATCATAGTGTCAAGAATTTTCTTGTAAAAAAACACTTAAAGTACCTAAAAACTTGGTATAAATATTAACCACATATAAATAATAAAAGATATCTTGGTTACCGAGAAGTTTGTTTTGCCGTTTCTTCTCCTGACTTTTTTAGGTTTGCAAACGGTGGCAGTTTACAGTAGATAGGGTTAAGTTTAATTACAGTTCGAAACTGATTGGTAATAAATAATAAAACTGGTTATAAATATAAATTAATTGCTTGAAAGTTAAAGTTATGTCTTTTTTTTATAAATATTTAAATGTTTGCACACCAAAATGTGGAAAAATATGTTGATATACCTAAATATTTTTGTAACATCTTACTAACACACAGATTCCGCAAATAAATAAATTTAATTTTCATTTCAATTCGCCTCTAAATGATATTTTGATCCGGCGAAGTATTCATTAGTTTGGTGTATGAAGCATCACCGGTAGTGTCATGCGCATAGCAATGAATGTTTTTAATGCGTAACATATCACTGGTAAGCACATGAAGCAGCGTAGAAGATATACCATAACCTCCGTAGATTGAATACCAGCATATACAGTCTTGGAGTCGGAGCATGCACCATTGCAGCTTAATGACAATGCTCGTTAGGCCAAAAAGCTAGTTGCACAACTTCTCAAGGAGGCCATAACTTTTATTACTTTAAAAGAAGCGCGTTATGCCTAACCAACGACTTAAGACCTTTGCATGTCCAAACTAAATGCCAACGTCTTTCTCTAGCTGCCTGCTGCTGCTCTCGTTAATCTCGTCCAATGTTGTGTTACACAAAATAGAAGATCATCAGCTGATCGACATTGACTTAAATATTTCTTACGATCGCATAGCACCACTGATGTGCTCCTATAGATATCTCAGCAGCTTAGAGTTTTCTAAAACTATGGCTTCCATAATTTTAGAGAAGAAGTAGGCTATTGAGCTACGGACCGATAGTTATACGGATCAGCTGGATCACCCGATTTAGGGATTGGGTGCGCTATAACGGTTGTTGCAGTTCTAGAAATTATACTTAAAGAATATTAAATCCTCAAAAAGGGGTGATATCTCAGGAGAGCTTATTTTTAACAAGATGGGTGAGTCACCATCACTGAACTTTTCGCTGAATCAACCTTGGAGATTATTAGTTCAATGTGATAATGTAAAATCTGCATTATAACCAACCCCGGAAGTGTATCATTTTATGTATATCACTCTCAATTGTTTTTGCAGTAATATGTAGATATATTTGAACTCCGCGTTGGTAGAGTGTTTAGTGTACATGTTTGAAGTGACGCTTGGAGGTGATTTCGGATGAATTGCCATCACCAACAGGTATTTCTGAATTTATATAAAATAAGTTGAGTCAGCTCATCAGTTTGTTAAATAATAGTAAATTTAATTTATTTTTGTAATTGTCATTTTCAAGCAACACTGTTTGGTGATTAGATTTTTTGTCACTCAAACCTTTAGTCGAAGATAATTAGATTTTTTTTGGTAAAATGAAAAACTTTCTTAGAAATCAAAGTGAAGATTTTCTGAAAGGTCTATTTGTAATAATTTTTTCTCATTTTTTGTTTTACTTTGTAGGTCAACTTTGAGGATTTCGAACTACGTGCTTTCGTTAGAATAATAATACAGATAAAAACTGGAATAACAGAGGGCACGAATAAGTTTTACAAAAATGATTACTATTCGCAAGTTCCTTGTTATAGTTTGCATTATACTAACACTTTCAAAAATGTTTTTTCTGTCTACGAAAACATACAATTATGAGATTTCAGTAAATAACATTAAACAAGATAATTTAGTCGAAAACTCGAGAAGGTTTAAAAACACATTAAAATACATTTTGTTTTGGACTAACCATGATATTCATCCATTTTCCTTGTTTAAAAAAGGTCGGGAAACCTTTTTTCATAGAAAATGCTCCGTAACAAACTGTTATGTTACATTTAATAAACTATATTTTAAAGGTGACTTAACAAAATTTCATGTAATAGCTTTCAATGTTCGTAATATTCACGGAATAAAATCAAACGATCTTCCAAAAATAAGGTCACAAAAACAAAAATACATTTATATCAATTACGAATCAGCTGAAAATTATCCTGTATGTTCCGACACTTATAATGATTTTTTTAATTGGACATGGACAAACAGATTAGACTCCGATATTCCTTCTCCTTATTTTCATATAATGAATAAAGAGGGGAAAACAATAGGACCGAAAAACAAAATGGAATGGGATGAAACATTTTATGTAGAATACACAAATAAATATAAATGGAAAAATAAAACCAAAGCAGTCGCTTGGTTCGTTTCAAATTGCAATACCAGAGGTAACAGAGAAGCATATGCAAGTGAATTAAGAAAAGAATTGCTTTGTTACGGAGCCACATTAGATATTTATGGTGGGTGTGGTCCACTAAAATGTCCTAGAAATGACAAGAAACGCTGCGAAGCTATTTTAGAAAAAGATTACTATTTTTACTTGTCATTTGAAAATTCTCTTTGTGAAGATTGTGTCACCGAGAAGGTGATTACGCCGCTTCGGAATAATGTTGTACCAATTGTTTTTGGTGGTGCTGATTACAAAAGGTAATTTTTGCAATATCGAAAGGCTAAAAGTTAAATATTACATACATATATCTCCACGCCAAGTCCCTTACGGGGTAGGTAAGAGTATCGAGTGTCAAATGTTAGATCCTGGCAGACCTGTCTGGCTTTCTCCTCTTTCAATACTCTTTCCATACAAACACGCCGTGGTGTCAAGATCCTCCAGAACCGGCGTATCCGGAGGCACTTGATACTACCCTCATATAATATCCTAGTGAATTGATTATGGAATGTCAAACGTGGTCTCCCCGGGTACCTAAACCTATCGACATTGGCATTGTATATCTGCTTTATCAATCTTTCATCTGTCATTCTTTCCGAACATTGGCTTAAAATCTTCAAAATTCAGAACATTGGCTTAAAAGCCATCAGCTCATGTTCAACTTCAATAATCACCAGATTGCTAGCTCGTTCAGCAGATCAACAATGATACACGGTGGCTCCTTAATTATTGTTAGTAAAAATATTAAATTTAAAGAACGCAAAGATATTGTGAGCCTTTCTGTTGAAAGAGTTATGGAGATTGCTTGCATTGAGTTTGAGCAGTTTATTGTAGTAAGTGTATATAAGCCCCCTTGTACACCCTATGATGAATTTGAATTTAGAATGGAAGAGGTCCTATTTAAAGTGTCTAATTCAAGGACTAATGTTATTATCTGTTGTGACTTCAATATAAACATAAAAGAATCATCATCGCAGTTACTTAAGTTTTTAAATCTCTTTAGATCACACAATTTGCACAGCATTTTCTTTGAGCCCACTAGGATAACAGCTACAAGTGCCACTTGCATTGACAACATATTTACAAATATGACACCTGTTAATAAATCAATTGTTAAAGAAATAGATTCAGATCACTGTGGGCTACTAGTCGAATTGCCAAAAGGCTCAAAGAAAAGATATTATTTTTGTTCCTGTTAATTCTAATCGTTTAAAAATATTTGAGACAGTGTTAATAGAAGAATTACCAAAGTTGCCGAATCATGATGATCCAAACCTTTTATATGAATCATTATTTACATTAATATAAACAGTTCATCATCAGACTTCTAAGCCTAAAAAAAGACATTAATAGTAATCACAGATCTTTTAGTGAATGGGCAACAAAAGTAGGAAAAAGTTATGAGTTATATTATGAAAAAACTTTCAATCACAGCATTGTATTTAAAGAATATGTAAAAAAATATTCCAAAATTTTTAAACAAGCTTGTAAAATTGCGAAATCTAGGTATCTAAAAAGCATTGTTAAAAATTCGACAAATAAAAGAAAAGCTACTTGGAATATTATTAATTGTGAAACAGGAAGAAATAGAATTTTCAATAATGAATACCACTTGATAACTGAAGATTTGGACATTGACGAAGACTTAAATGTAGCCACAGAGTTTGAAAAATTTTTCAGCGGCATTGCAGCGGAAACTACTGAAGCTCTCAGCTCATCACCTAGTGCTGCAGAATCATTGCTGAAGCAATATGTTGATGAGTGTAAAAATAGTTTTGAATTTTCGTTTGTTGATGCATCAGATATTATAAAAGTCTTTAAATCATTAAAAATTAAAAAAAATACGTTAGACTTATGGGGACATTCTCTTAAAATTATTGCTTCAGTAATAAATGGTATTGCTCCATATTTAGCTG
>NJDD01003276.1:662845-678021 GCA_002245505.1 Calephelis nemesis | reverse complement strand
TCATTTTGTCTACAAATGTAAAATAAGGCAAAAGATAAAATTTTTAAAAAGATATTTATCTTATTACGCCGAAGAAGTATAACTTCTAACGCGTGTACATAAGTACACGTACATATTTTTTTATTTATTTATTTGACGAAGGTTCTTATACAGGACACTTGTCGACGTCAAGTAATACATTAATATTTTGTGGACAGTAAACATTGAGATAATATAGATAACAAATTTAAAATAAAATTTAACAGTAACTAAACATAAAATCCAATATTGAAGTTTTCAACATTAAAATACAATTAAAATTAGAATCGATCATAATTCTATAATTGGCTGACCTAATCTAAATTTACGCGAAATGATTAATTATGTGATAGCAACTCTGTTTAGATATATCCTTAAAATACATTCAGATTTCCGAAGCTTGACGAATATAGCCGAAGTGCATAATTTAAATAGTACTACTGTAATCTTTTTGTGGCCAAACTTTGAACTAAATGGCTGTTTTGTGAAACGATATTCTGCTGTTAAAAAAATGTTGTGCAAGATTGTATATGTGCCGGTTGGCGATAGGCTTGCCGCCTATCACATTGTGGGGTTTAGTGTCTACGGATAGTCGTGGGTGCCCTGGTTGTGCCGCTACCTACCCCTTTGAGAATATGGGAGTGAAAATACTTACTTATAATTTGCTGTCAGTTTACAAAGTATGGACACCGAAGTGGAATCCCTGTTAATACGTTTTTAGTTAGTTTTGTCATTAATGTTTCTATTCATAGATTTTAATCATCAATTATCTGCTTCCTCAATTAAAATTAAACGGCCTTTGGTAAATGGTTCCACACAGGTAAGGTGTAAGTAAGTATCGTATTTTTTAATAAATATCTTCAATCCTGTATCCCCGAAGAGGTAGAGGAGAGAACAAGAGAGGACAAGGGCATTAAACAACTAGCAATGTAAAGTTTGTAGAATATTCATTACATGTCTGGTTCCTTCAACAGCAACATAGCCAATCGGTTTTACTGCATCATCAGGGTAACACAACTAAATAAAAGTAACTAGCCGGCCTGCCAGGTAGCTCGAAAAAGGCGATCATAGGCTTACCTTCACTAAGACCGTGACATCTGACTAGGTGGTAGAGTTTCGTAACACCGTCTTACCTATTCCTTCTGGCTTGACTTGTTTCGGCTCGGAGGACAAGTTAGTCGGTAACCTAACTTTTGCTCGAGGCCTAACATCCTGGTTTCAGGTTGGCAGCGCACCATTACCTCCTCTGGTGTCTCTAAGCGGCGTGAATTTCTTACCATCAGGAAATCCGTCTTCTTGTTTGCCTTGCAATATCATAAAAAAACTAATAGCCAGGTTCTTAAACTGACCGTAAATCATTTTTTTTTAATTTATATACCGTTAGCAAGAAAAACCCAAATACTTAACGATAAAATGAAAAAAAAAAGTTTAATAAATCATACTGTGGAAATTGCAAGTGTTATTTTAAAAAGTTTGTTATTAACTAAAACTATTAGGACTGAACCTGATATTATTTTATAAAATTTTTGCTTTTAGGTTCGTGTCTATGAATTACAGTGTACCATAAATCAATATCCTTTCTCCAAAAAAGGCACGAGAGAGTCGATTGACCGGATATAGTAGCGGTCTGTATTTACAACTTCCGGCCCGGAGGATGGCGGGCAACCAATTAATAACTTTTATCGCTTCCGGTGGTGGCGTCTCGAACAATTAGCACGCCCATAAAAATCTTCACGCCTGATTGGGACCAAGAGTTATCGAATGGGATAAGTTGCACTAAGTTATAAATAGCAATTGTTCTTAGTAAGTTAAGAGTTTTGTTTTTTTTTGTTATAAATAGCGAACAAGCAGGCTGCTCTCGTGATGGTAGAAAAAGACCGTCGCTTATAATATAGACACCGTAGATGTTACTAATGCTTCTCCATTTTGTGGTCGGATTTTTAGTTAGCGGATGTTATGGCAAAAGGAATAATAAGTTAGTTCTTGACATTTTAAATGGTAGAGTTAATTAGTTAATTACCTATGCGCAGGTAAATAGCGTAAATATGGGTCTTTCAAATAAGCTCAGAGTCGCTCAGCGAGCTGTGGAAAGAGCTATATTCGGTGTTTCTCTGCGAGATATGATCCGTAATTCAGTAAAAGAACGAGAGTAATCGACACAGTCCACAATCAGCAAGTTAAAGTGGCAATTTGACCGCCTCGTTGGTCGAGTGGCTAGCGTACTCGCCTAACTGCATCGACGAATCGTGAGGCTCGGGTTCGATTCCCGACGGGGGCAGGCATTTGTGTGATGAACATTTAGATGTCTGCATTTCCGGGTCTGGGTGTTTATTAAATGTATTCTGGTATCTATTTAAGTATTTATATCGACACCTCCAGCGCATAAGGTCTTAACACCATTTTTATCTAAAATCTATATTTTACATTATCATAATTACTTGTATGAGTTTAACAGATTTGAGAAATCAGAATTGCAAAATTACTTTTAATTAACTAGTTTTAGAAACGCGTATGGTCGTATATATTAAACGATACCGCGCATATGAAGGCATTTCATGTTACGACGATAAGCGTTGCGCTATTGGTTCGCGCGGAACCAATCATGGTCAGTTACCGCGTTCGCAGTAAAGTATGGCATTTAAATATATAAATAAACAGAATTTTAAAGTACTTTGCGTTGTGATATCTCTTCGTGTAATATTTAATCAAAATGAACAACTTTCGATCATCAAGAATTTTAAAATTAGCACTTGAAGAAGATGAAAAAAATAACCTCCAAATAATCCCGTCAAATTGGTAAGTTGTGGTTAATAATTGATTGTTTTTTAATAAACACTTGAAATATTATCGCAATACAAAGTTACTAGATTACATATTTTATTACATTTAATTATTTTTTTCGAAATTAATAATTTGAATCGAGTCCGGCGCATAACGTCGCAACATTATAGTTACGACGTTATGCGTTGTTTATGTCTAAAAGTTAGGAGTCGTAACTAGTACTTACGACTGTATGCGTCGTTATCAAATAACCAAATCTCTATTCTAATAGCCGTATCTAGAACATACAACGTTATGCATCGAACTCAATTTTAAATACGACTTTATGATATTTTGTATTTGCTAAAATCATGAATAAATTCAATATATTTTGCCACTTTTGAGCTAAGGTGTTTAGTGAAGTTTTATTGTATTTTTTTAGAACCTGTCGAACATGAAACCGAACATAGTTGGAATTTGTACGAGTCAATGGTGGAGGAATCCCCGACTAGGAGCGGTAACTGTAACGATGGCAGAAAAAGTTCTCAAGAAGTACGACTAGTATTAAAAGATTTATGTAATACTTCCTCAGTTCAAGACTTAATCCAACGATCACCTATGAAGACTTTTGTGCCTATCGAAGGTAATGATACAAATAATGAAACAAATGCAGCTTTGGAATCCGAGGCACCGTACGTACTCGATAACAATCAATCTCTTTTTGATGCAGCACCTTTCTCTTCACCCTTAAGCGAACCATTTGGCGCCGAAGACGTCACTTGTGCTTCTCCATCTGATCACAGACTGGTGATAGATTCAAATATTTGTTTATCTAGCACCAATAATACTGAAACGCCTCTGCATAGTGACCCGTCTAGTAATATTTCTTCGCCTTGTTCGTCTGTTGAGGGTACACCATCTTCTTGCCGAAAACGGCTGAAGCGGAGAGATGAATGGAAAGATATAAAACGAAAATGTCTTAAGAACTTAGGTAAAGCCTACATAAGTAAAAAAGACGGTGTCTATAGAGAGAGTAAGGTTATTAAACCTCCGTGTATGTCAACATGTCGCCTTAAATGTCATCAGAAGTTCAGTTCCCAGCAACGTGAATCTATATTTCATTCATTTTGGAAGCTTGGTGACCATACTAGACAGTAGGATTATATTCCTCAGTATATTGTAGTGTGTAATACTCGTACAACTACAAAAGCTGAATCTAGACGTAAAAAAACTTTGAAATATTCCTTACCACTAACTGACCCTAATTCAGATAAACCTAATATTATTTCAGTATGTAAAACGATGTTCCTCAACACTCTCTCTAAAGGAGAGCGAACAGTTAATACTGCTGTGTCGAAGTGGTGTTCTGGTGCTGGATCTATTTCTCCAGACCATCGTGGCGGTTCAAGAGTTGTTATCATAGACGATGAGATCAAACAAGGAGTAATAAAGCATGTACAGACATTTCAACCAATTGAGTCACACCATGTGCGTAAAAAGTCAACAAAACTTTATTTAGATGGTGGACTCACATTCACGAAGATGTTTTCTCTATATAATGAATGGTGCATTGATGAAAATATAACAAAAAAGGCTAAAACAGCTCGGTAATATAGGGACATTATAAATCAAAATATTTCATTTCACAAACCAAAGAAGGATATTTGTAATGAATGCCATCTTTGCGATACAAAAAAAAATAATAATATTATGACAGAAAAAGAAATAAATAAACAAAAACTACATCTGTTATCAAAAGAATTAGCAAGAGATTTGAAGGAAAAAGACAAAAAAATAGCTATTGAAAGTAAAGGAAAAATAATTACGGCATTGAATTGTCCTCATGGAAATGTAGGTTTATTTTATTACAAAATAAAACTATCGGTCCATAATTTTACAGTTTTTGATCTAGCTAATAAAGAAGCATATTGTTACATGTGGCCAGAGATTAATGGGAAGCATGGAGCTTGTGAAGTTGCAAGTTGTCTGCTAAAATTTTTTGAGACTAAAGTAAAAGACGGCGCTAAAGAATTCATTTTTTGGTCAGATAATTGTGCTGGGCAAAACCGTAACCGTATTGTGTTTTCGTTTTATACTTATGCTGCTAAAAATATGGTGTAACAATAACTCATAGGTTTTTAGAGCGAGGTCATACTCAAAATGAAGCAGATTCGGTTCATGATTTAATCGAGCGAAATTCAAAAAATAAACTTATATATACGCCAGAACAATGATATGCCTTAGTAAGATGGTCCAAAGTTAACACGCCTTATTATAATGTGATTGAGATGAGCGTTACAGATTTTTATAATTTCAAAAAGTTATTGGATGGAAAAAACTGAATAAAAAAAAACTCTAATAAACACAAAGTAGCTTGGACTAAAATCAGAGAAGTGGGAATATCTTGCAACGATCCGCATATATTAAAATATCGCTTAAGATTACATGACTTCAATTGTTACAAAAAAAACCTATTCATCAAGAAGGATTAATAATGAAGAAAGTATTAATAATTTAGATCGTTGTTATTCTGATTATTTGCCTATAACAACTGCAAAATATGAAGATTTGCAAAGTCTCTGCCGTGGACACATAATACCGAAAGAATATCACAACTTTTATGAAAAATTGCCAAACACACGCAATACGGTCAACGAAGAACAAAATACGGATATCGATTCATCTGATAATTTGTAGACTAATAATTCTCGCGACATGATTATAATGTTTCTTTCAAGTTTATATTTTGTTAAAGGCACGCTTTGTTTGGTACAGTATTTTGTTATCGTCGTAAGAAATAAGTTTTATTAATATCGTTTTTAATTTTAATTAATAAACTACTAAGTACAAATAAAGCTAAAAGCATAATATTGACTGATTAAATATAAGAGATAAACATAAAAGAATATTTTAAGACTGATTATATTTTTAAGTAAAGATGTTTTTTTTTGTATGGAAAATAGCTTTGTTTATATCCAAAAAAATTATTAAATACTTATGTAACGACTTAGGGTTCCTTACGTTGTTATGTTATTCAAAGTTTAATCAAAGTTTATTTACCTCAAATTACGATGTAGGATTAAAACTGATTTTCTTTAAGTTGGTAAATGTGAGCTAAATTAAGAATAAAGTTGATTTGAAAAAAAAAATGGTTTTTATTCTTTTAAAAGTATATATAATTTCTGATCCCTAAATATTTATCTACCAAGAATAACGTCATAACAATTTGCTGCTTGATGGTATGTAAATTTCTAGCCACGCAGAAGGTAGTAACCCGGCGTAACTTGAAGGTAAGACAACTTTGCTCTACGCATATCGTCGTAACTCGTCGTAACTCAATGATATAGCACTTGTTTCCCTATGCATAAGGTCGTAAGTATGTAATTTCAGTATTTTTCTATAAATTACAATTTATTTTCTATCAATGGTGTATGTATAAAGATGACATAAGGGCACCACTAATTATAAGCCTGATTTAAATTCAAATTTTCTTCAAATTTTTGAGTAATGACAAAAGTAAACTTCAAATGCTCATACTGTAAACTTGCCATATTCTTTATATGACTATATGCGATGGAGGTGTCGATATGTATCGTTGACTAACACCCATAACACAAGCATATAATTTGCTTACTTTGGGGTTAGATTCAATTTGTGTGACATGTCCAGAGATATTTATTTATGTATTATTTATTAATGGGCAAGCCACGTTGCTTGCAGAACCGACAACCGCTGGAAAAGAAAGGTTCGAGTGGTGGCCCCGCACTGGAGGACTTAGTGTTTGACGAACTCCCACCCGGTGGACTGATGATCTGGTCGAAGACGCGGGAAGTCGTTGGATACAAGCCATTGGTGACAGTGACTCGTGGCGCTACTTGGGCGAGTCCTATGTCCAGCAGTGGACTGATGATGATCCATCAAACAGGATTAACATCTCCGTTAGTCACTAGTTTATTTTTTATTTTTGACATAATATATTTCTTTATCGTAAAAAAAATATTTCAAGCACACATACAAAAAACTGCTTTTTTATTATCTTACTAATTATCTTAAAATTAGAAAGTGTTTCCTGTCTACCTGATACAGATGTCTGTATATTTAACTACATCGGTATGTTTAATTATGTAACGAGTTAATATCGATGGCCCACAACACAGGCAGCCTGTTACTTTAGCGTTGGATCCCTTTTTATGAAAAATTAATACTACGACTGTCTATGAATGATTCCTGTATTGTATTTTTGGGAACAAATTGAACCGTTGAATTTGCATAAGTAATAAATTATTTCATTAAAATCCAATTATATTACTATATTTTCTACATTTTTGACTCCTCGTTGGTCGAGTGACTAGCGTACACGCCTAACTACACTGACCAATCGCGAGGCTCGGGTTCGATTCCCGACGGGGGCATGCATTTGTGTGATGAACATTTAGATGTCTGCATTTCCGGGACTGGGTGTTTATTAAATTTATTCTGGTATATATTTAAGTATTTCTATGTATTAGTATCGTTGACTAACGCCCATAACACAAGCATATAATTTGCTTACTTTGGGGTTAGATTCAATTTGTGTAAATTGTTGGCCAGGGATAGTTATAATTATTATTTTTCTCTTATTTTTTAGGACTTTGGCTCTGAAATATACATTTGATTATTATTTGAGCCACATTTTGGGAACACAGTCCTGTATTAATTTTTCGAAAACTAACTTAGTTCTAGGGTACAATTTTAGAACTACTTATAACACAGAACACAATGGATAGTGATTTCACCAAGCAGTTTATAGTTAGAACGAAATAAATGTTTCAAAACATTCTAATTTACGATTTAACTTGTTTCCACTTCCACAGGAAAACTCCTACTCCTCACACTCTTCTTTCGACCGAAGAACTACTAGTGAAGGAAAGTAGTAGTGACAGAATTGTGATCGTCACAATTCTAAAAATCAATGTTGAAATAATGCAAAAAAAATATGATCCGAAGATACAGGCGTGAATATACTTTGCTTTTGTTTTAACTCAAAATTTAGATGTTTATTACATCGATTTCTGCGCCGTCGGGAAACGAACCCAAGCCTGGCAGTTGGTCGGTTAAGTTTTTACAACGGTTTAATAAAACAAATATAAGTGACCATAAGATATAGTTTTCAACATTCTTCATACTCAACTGAAAATTTACTTTTTATTTTGTTATTCTGAACAGTATCATTTATTGTAAATATGGCAAACGGGAAGCAATGCCAGAGCAAATGAAATAGTAGTGCAAAGTAGTAATTTTTTTCTGTTTCTTTCTTAGTTTTAATATTTTTCAGTGTTTGTTAACAGTGTTCCAAACCGCAACCACACACTGCTACTGGCGTTACTGGTGTGTGATTGTGGTTTACTAAAAAGAAGCAAATTCTTTGTATACTATTGCATTTATACAACATTTTTTTCACGTGTTGGGCCGTGCTTTCCTGCCAGGTAGCATAAAAGGCGAGTATAGGATTACCGGCACTAACGCCGTGGCATCTGACTAACATCCTGGCCTAAGGTTGACAACGCACTATTACCACATTTTGTGTCTCTAGACGTGAATTTCTTACCATAAGGAAATCCATCGCTTGTTTGTCTTCCAATATCTTAAAAAAAAATCTTTAACGCTTTTGCTTAGAACACACTCAATACTTAAGTCACAAGTAATTACGTCGAACAGCGTCGGATTACCGACTATCTGCTGTAAAAAGAACCGCGTAATTTACTAAAAGCCTTCCATTGTTAACTGAAATGTAAGAATCCTTGAAGGATGTTAGATCATGTTCTGTTTCTTTGATTAAATGCTCTTAATGGCGATCCGATAAGTACGTTTCTTTGGAAAACGAAAATACTGGTCTATTTCACTAAAAGCGTTTATACAGTTTTTTGTTTTGTTGTAGCGCCTCAATTGCGGTATAGGACTAACACAGATATATATAGCTTCTGTGGTCTAGCGATCCAAATGTTGGACTTGACATATGAGGACCCGGGTTTGAATCCCTGGTCGGGCAAGAAAAAGAAAATTTGGTATGTCTAATTTTCTTATAAAAAAAATGTTGCTCGGGATTGGATATGTGCCTGATTGGCGGTAGGCTTGCTATATATCACATTGTGGGACTTAGTGTCTTCGGCTAATCATGGGTGCCCTGTGCCCTTGTTGAATTGCTGCTGTTGGCCTCTACCTGTGCCTGCTTTTAAATAGATATGCATTTCAAGACGTAGGAGGTATAGTTTTAATAATATGTTAAGGTTTGTGCTTATTTCAAGAATCTCCGAAATAAATTTACAGTAATAGCTTATTACTAATAGACTTTGCTTAACCAAGTGGTTACAATAATTTGTGACAATAGCGTTTATTATACTTTCTATTATTTTTCTTTGGTTAAAAAATCAATTTAAAGTATATGTTTTTGGTAATATGGAGAGTATGGTAAACCCAAAGTATTAATAAACTGAATAATAAACACAGTAATAATTAAAGGATATTTGAATGAAAAGTAGCCAGAATCGTAGTAGAAAATTAAGTTGACGAAGTAGTGATGGAACTTGTAAATGCAAAAGTGTAAACTGGTAGTGCTTTCAGCAGGGATGGAAGGTACACCACATAATATGTAGAAGTAAGATTTTATGAGTAAGTAAGTATCTTCACGTCCATATCCTCATATAGGTAAGCAGAGGCACAACCAGTGCGACGACTAGCCAAAGACACTAAGTTCCACAACGTGATAGGTGGCAAGCCTATCGTCAACCGGATACACATCCAATCCCGACCATTTTTTTTAATTAGAAATTTGGAAAAACCACATTTTCTTTTTGTTGCCCGACCAGGAATTCGAACCCGGGACCTCATTAGTCAAGTCCAACACTTGGACAGCAAGACCACAGAAGCGATCTATATATATAACTACAACCCATTCAGGTCAGGACCTCTAAAAAGCAAGTCTGACGCCGGACCTCGAATATAATTCGTGATTTCCAAAAAAGGTGGAAAGTAAAACTATGGTACAGATTTAGATGCTTTTTAAGGTGGTAGAGGTCTCTTATGGGAATCCCTTACCCAAGCTTTATAGGCCACTTTCGAATGGTTTTACTTTCAATTGAAATAAAACCGCAGGAGCTAAGGGCTGCACGGATGAACCCATGGACGTAGACTGGTTATTTACTTGGCAGTATAATTTACACGCAGATTTGCACTTGACAATGGATTCTGTTTACGTAAACTGTAGAGGCTGTAGCCTTTGATCTTTCTCTAAGTGGCTGCTCGGCTTCTTAAGGCTCCCTTGTCGGAAATCACTATAATGGAGAAAGACAAGCATAGGGCTGTCAAAAGGTTTATGTTATAATTTACAAACCTTATATTATTAGCTAATGTCCGGTTCCTATATTCAAAAAACGAGTCGTTTTTATTATGGATGGTAGTATTTTTTACGCTTTGTAAGATTACTAACAACGGTTGCTCGTTTCCGACTATCGATTCTAAACATTTTTTGAAAATATTGGTAACGCTCCGTTACTTTTGAACAAACTACGAATGGTTTAGCTGACGGATTACGATTCGTTGATTATAGGAACCGGGCATAAGTCAGAAGCCTAGAATAAAACGCGTGTTTTGTTTCTGTAATCAAAGTTTATTATTAGCTTATATTGATTTGACGACAGACACTGATTGCGAATATAACACACTTTTGTTTTTCAAAAAAGAAAATATTTTAATTTCGTTTTAAAATACAAAACTTTGTAACTGTATTTTGTGCAGCAGCTGCAGCAGAAAAAGGTTGTGTATTTATTTGTTTTTTATGATATTGGAAGGCAAACAAGCAAACGGATTTCATGATGGTAAGAAATTCACGCAGCCTAGAGACACCAAAGTTGGTAATGGTGTGTTGCCAACCTGAGGCCGGGTTAGGCGTATGTTAGGCCTTAAGCAAAAGTAAGTTTACCGGATACCTTACCCTCCAAACCGGAACACATCATGACGTTATGGCGGCAGGGACCTTTTGTATCTCTTACGAAAATTGAAGAGTACTAGCACAATCGATGGTAGTTATTGCTTTTGATGAGACTAACACGTTTTATTTTCATGAATGAATTCGTCGATTTTCTTGCTAAAGTAATGATAGAAGTGCATGAAACATCATTCATTTAAAAAACACACAATATAGTTCACGTTCAATACAGCTCACGTCGAAAAATGGACGTGGTTAAATATAACATAGTAATGTTTGACACTTCAATATTTTTTACGGAGATACTTTATGCCATAGGTCAGCGAAAGACGGGTGTAGGGAATAGATGGTGTAAGATTGCTGTGGCCTATAGACCTCCCACTTTCGTCCCTTTTCCAAGTCTTTTTTTATGGCAAAAACAGTTAACAAGCATGCAAATCTCTTGGTAATAAAAAATAACCGTAGCTTATAGACGCCATAGATATTATAGGTGTGCCAGGACAGCTGTCTTGAGGCCGGGAGGTTAGTCTTATTGCTCAAGTCTACCAGTTACCCTACTTTCCCAGCCGGAACATGACAGAAATATTACGGCGGCAAGTTGTAGCACTGCACAGCACCAGTGGTCTAATTGGTAATTATTTGTATTAGAACCAGTGCTCTCCTCCTACAATGTACACTCTGTTGGCAGAGAGGTAGATTGTCTATTCAAAATCAGAATCAGAATAATCTTAATTCACATGAACCATACAAGTGGTATTTGTGCTCGTCGACATTTTTTTAAAACTACCACCGGATCGGAATTGCGGCCTCACACTGAGAAGATCCGGCGAAAGAAACTCAGCGGGCTTGTCTTTTTTCAATAATAATATTTACAATATAATCTAGATTAAAAAAAATTAACTTAAATAAAACGTACAACAAATTACATTACAAATTGCAGTGGGAGATTGAAATCTCTATCCCCAAGCATGTTCGTCTTCCAAATACTCTGAGACCGTATTAAAATTATGCCTTAGACCGTATAATAGCCTTTTTGACATAATTTTACTTTTATAATTTTTTTAAACTTATTTAAAGGCAGATCTCTAATATCAATGGGCAGCTTATTGTAAAAACGTATACATTGACCGAAAAAGGATTTACTAATTTTTTGAAGACGAGTTTTGTATACGGCTAGATTATTTTTATCGCTCGTATTTACATTGTGAATATCACATTTTTTTGTAAACATACATAGATTTTTTTGATATACATTAAATTCTCACAAATGTATTGAGAACTGCAGTATACATATTTATTTCTTTGAATTTTTCACGCAGGGAATCCCTTACATTAAGATTATAAATAGCTCTAATAGCTCTTTTTTGTAATACAAATATAGTACTTATATCTGCAGAATTTCCCCAAAGAAGTATCCCATAAGACGTTAAACTACGAGTATGAAAATAGCTAAAATACACTATTCGGGCCGGTTCAACATCGGTTAATGTTCTTATGTTTTTACTGCAAATGCTGCTGAATTAACCCTATTTGCCAGTTTCTAAATATGAGGGCCCCATTGTAATTTATTATCAATTGTGATGTCTAAAAAGACAGTGAAATCAACCAGACTCAGTTTAGATCCATTTAGTTGTACATTGGTATCTACTAGCCTAACATTGGGCATTGAAAATCTAATACATTTCATCTTATTACCATTTAAATGAAAATTGTTAACTGTGAACCAATGTACAACTTTAGATATCGTATTCTACTTATAGGAGCCAGATCAACACGAGACAAAACGAATCACGAACGAATGGGTAATTTCTGAAACGATTTTAAAAAACTTTTTCACTTTGAAAGGGCATATTTCCAAGGTAGTTGTATTACCACCAAGACCATTTATCTGATGATGGAATTCTAAAAATATACTACTTTCTTGATTTTTGGGTAAGTAAATGATTTTCCAGTTGAAATCGGAATCAGTTTTTTTCAGTTTTAGTACGTCTAAATTATTTGGACGTATAGTAGTGCTATTTAAATTATACGCTTCGGTTATATTCGTCAAGCTTCGGAAACCCGAATATATTTTAAAGATATCTACATAGAGTTGTTATTACACATAATTTATCATTTCGCTTATATTTAGATTAGGTCAGAAAATTTCAAAATTAAAGTATTAAGTGTAAAAAGTGTCAAATTGTACCTACAGTTGAACACTACGAGTTGAATATTATCACTAGGAGAAAAATTATTAGCGAAGATCAATTTTTTTTGTTAAGTGGCAGCCCTAATCCTGCATGACGTCTGCGGCTAATAGATATCCATTACTGGCCACTTGTCCCACAAAAGTCAAGCACGCGAGATCTTTGAAAAAGATGACAGACACAACCCAAGATATAAAGCTGCCTATTTCTCTTACTTTTCAAGCGATGTAAAAAGTATGAAGATAATTCGACGCGTATGTTTTTTATGTTGGACCATGCGTAAGTTGTTCAAGTTAAATGTTCAAGTTGGTTCAATTTTAATATGTCTTTATAATTGGAGATTGAGTATATCTTTTACGCAAGTAGTTTAAAAAAACATTTCCGTATGTAGAATATAGGGGATGATTAATAATTGTTCACTCCTCGATTTCAATGCTGAATAGGTGTATTTAAACTATCTTAAAAGAGATCTCCTCTGTGGTCTAGCGGTTCAGTTGTTGGGCTTGACCGCATGAGGACCTGGGTTCGAATCCCGGGTCGGGCAACAAAAGAAAATTGGGTTTTTCCAATTTTCTAATAAAAAAATGTTGCTCGGGATAGGATATGTGCCCGGTTGGCGATAGGCTTGCCACCTATCACATTGTGGGACTTAGTATCTTCGGCTAGTCGTGGGTATCCTGGTTGTGCCTCTGCCTACCTCTTCGGGGATATGAGCGTGAAGAAACTTTTTTTCTTTTTTTTTAAAGAGAGGTTGTTGGTCAGACATCAATTTGAAAATTAAATAAATGTGATGTGTGATTTCATATCTAGTTATATGTATAAAAATGGCTTGAACGGATAGACCAATTTTGTTAATTCTTTATTGCTGTGTTAGTTGTTGACAGGAGAAAGATCATATTAAGAGAAAAACTGGGAAAATTTGAGGGAGAGTTGAAAATCTACACTTCAATTTTGCCTATAGAAACTTTTAGCAGCGGCTAATGAAAAGTGATACGAAGTTCGCCGGATCGGCTAGTTTTTACAAAAAGTTATTTTAAATAATAAACATATCATAGTTAAAAGTTAATTTAAGATAAGTAACTATTTAAAAAGTATATTATTAAAATTTGAGCATATAGTAGATATTTAATTAAAGAGAACAAAAAGATTTTAAAACAATCGCATAAAAATTGAACTATAGATTTCTTTTATTAACTATGTAAATAAAACATATATAATACATACTTTGACATTTATAACAACTAACAATCGATACACGAAGGACATTACCTCAGGTAAAAGAAATAACCAACTCTAATTAACAATACAACGTGAAATCTCCAGCGATAAACATTAAGTAAATGCCCTCTTTTTTGTGTGCTAATCGACATCTTCGTTACTTCTAAACCGATTTTAGATTACACATTTTTTTATCATAGCGTACTTCTGAGGTGGTCTAATTGATACAAACTCTGGATCTGATGATGAAAACCCTGGAGTATCGAAGAAACAAACACTTAAACTATAGTGTTGCGAAGAAATATTCCTTACTGAAATTTAAGAGTATATTGCAGTTCAGCTGTGTTTATGTTATCCAAGCTAAATTGATTATCCATCTATACTAATATTATAAAAAGGAAAGATTTTATTTTTTGTTTGTTTAAAATGAATAGGCTCCGAAACTACTGGACCGATTTAAAAAAATATTTCACCTTTAGAATGCTACATTATCCTTGAGTGACTTAGGCTTTGTTTCATCAAAATCGATGTAGTAGAAGCCAGGTTACGCCGGCGAAGCTGCGTGAAACTGCTAGTCTACCACGTGTATTTTTTTCAACGGGATCACTTTAAATTGCGAAACTGACCTGGTTCGGTACTAACACCTTATCTACACCTATGGTTGTTAACTGATCATAACATTAAAGTCTAACAATTTAGTTAAGCCTTGACCACATTTGTTATCTTCCGATGGTGCGTATTTGTTACTAACAGAAAAAACAAAAAGTGCTAGCGGTTTCGCCTGCAAAAAACGTTTAGTCTAATGCCGAGTGTAAAAAACGAACCATAATTTATCAGACTAAGCATCAGTAGTTCGCTTAAAAATAACAAAGCGTTATTCATTACATAAAATGTAAATATTGATCACCTCTGTGGTCGAGTGGTCCGGGTGTTGGACTTGACTGCATGAGGTCTCGGGTTCGAATCCCGGGTCGGCCAACAAAAAATAATTGGATTTTTCCAATTTTCTAATAAAAAAAAATATTGGT
>NJDD01003276.1:639187-662826 GCA_002245505.1 Calephelis nemesis | reverse complement strand
AAAACTTGAATGTTAACTTGCATTTTTGATATTTTTTAATGGTTAAGGATTAATTTTGCACGAATTGCTTTAACTATCAGTATGAAAGAACTATCATTTTTGTAGTAAAACACAATTTTCAATTATTGCGCTATCATACACAAACATGACAACACGAAGATTCGCGAAAGCGCCCTTCGCCTTACGAATTTTCGATCAGGTCACGTGTCCTGACGCGAGTTTTTAAGTTTTTACCCATTCCAACGCCGCTAAAAAAGTTTTCACTTCAAAAAACTACTATTCGTAAGCAAAATGTATCGTTTCTTGACTATAGGGACTGGGTTGAAACAACAAAGACAATATAAACGCGAATTCTGTAATAGATTTGTTTAGCTTACATAACCCCTTATTAATGAGTATTCAAAGCGTAGTACACGATGTTAAATGGGTAACAAACGAACCGTGCTCCTGTTATCAGCCCGTCTGCGCCTTCTAACTCAGGAAATGAGATTTTTGCTTACGCCCCAGCGCTAAGCGAACCAATTTACCACGTGTCGCTTTAACGTGATTTAAACCTACTGTTCGTATTTTTTTTAACTTATGCGTTTACATGAATATTAAGGTTATTAAGTTAGTAGCAATACGATTTAGGTGGTAGAAACATACATATCCCCTTCTTCAATTATTATATGACACAGCGCATTTAAATTTTACAAGATAGGTTAAAATCTTTTTTTTATGGTATAGGAAGGCAAACAAGCAGACGAATTTCCTGATGGTAAGAAATTCACGCTGCCTAGAGACACCAAAGATGGTAATGGTGCGTTGCCAACCCAAGGTCAGGATATCAGGCCTCGAGCAAAAGTAATTTTATCGGTTAATAAGTAAGTAAATAATAAGTAGGTAATAAATAGGTTAATAAGTTAAGTTGATCTAGAGCCCTTTAGATTTTAGAGGGAATTGCATCTCTGTGCAAGTTCTGCATTCTACTTTCACATCATACCGAAAAGTGAAGTTTTCACTTGCACTATCGCCAACAGTTAGGTAAACTTAGTCAGCCTACTTGAGATGACTTTAAAGCTTTTAACCAGGTATTAAAAAATTTGCTAAGTGCGATTCGGACTCGGGCACCAAGGGTTCCTTACAAATCTGCAGATATTTAGGTAAATGTTTACCCATAATGACATATTGTTATACTATGTAACTAAGATTCTGGGAACCCTGGAGGTTTTGATTAAATTGCGAATTCGAAAATTTGCAGAAGTTGTAAAACGGCTGTATCTTTTGATTGCATTGGCTTAAAGTTTGATTTATTTAAAGTTCCAATGGATAGTTTCTAGACCCAATTATTTGGAGGTGTCAAATTGACACCCGCGTTCCTCAGAAAAAGGGTGTTGACAGATGGATTCACTCCGTTTCCACGGTCGTGTGTTTTCCTATCGAGGTACGCAACCCTAAAAAAGGGTATGTAGGTACCTTTTATGTAAAAGAGATCGGAAACTTAAGTCTCATTACCGTTTATTTCACCAATGAATACCAATACTGTTATTTTTTTTTCCTTATGAGGAAACCTTTAGATCCTCAATACCGTATTTTAAAACTTCTAAGCTTTAACAAAGGCGTTAAGCTTTAAGAAATACAAACTCGGTATCTAGTAAATCAAAACTACAAAGCATTTGGTGATTGCTAAGCACTTTGATCTACAATATTGGTTGGAGGCACGCTGGCGGGGACTCGGTGCTCATTTCTCAGGTTCCTCGTAGTATTGATATTGCTGGATATTACGCGCCGAAAGCTGGTGCAAGGAAAGAGCTTGTGAACGTACGGACTTGACACAAATATTAAAATAACAAATTTGTTATTTGATAGTACTAAAATTGTATTTATCCAAAATGTATAACTAAATTACTCTAATAAGAGACAGAACTCTCGGAGTGATTTTTACCCGCGCCCGCGGCGGTCTTTTTGCGATTTTATTTCAAAACTCACGAGACGGTTAGTTTTTGCGGTCACGCAGCCGCCGCGGTTGAAACTATCAGTAGAAATAGTATAAAATGGTCGCCCGCCAAGCGACCGCAGAGCAGTCGCAACCCACGAGACGCTGCGGTTCAAAATCGCGCTGTGAAATGTGATCTTACTTTTTGCATATAAATCTACATTCTACGGAATATGCGGCTCCGCAACCGCCGTGGCGCGGGTAAAAATCGCGCCGTGAGTTCTTAGTCTAAGCAGTGACGACACACAGTATAGAATATTTTTTAACTATTTCTTGTTTTAGATGCTTTGGTTAAATTTGAATACGTTACTTGCGGCTTGTGTAATGTTAACTTATTTATACTTTAGCCATTGCGTTTTGCAATTAGCTTTTTAACTTTTTTTCAGGTTTAAGGTAATTGCCCATTAAAAACTTAAATATAGACGAGCTACTGATAGCTTTATTCATGTCATATTTTGTAAGCTTTCAAATAACCCATTTTTTAAGAAGTATATTACCATGTATTATCTGTTCACGAAATAATAAATTAAATTTTGTAGATGATGTCAGAAAAAGCAAACATAATATTATTTAGAAATTAGTCGTAAATAACGCAAAAATTTTTAATTTTCATTGATTATTTTCACTAATGGTTTTTGATTAAATCGGATAGAGTTGGTTGCTGTTGTTAGGCATTTACACTACCAACCCAACAATCATGGTAGTCAATTAATAAATATTAATATGCCACGTCTACGAGATCATATGGTCCGTGTTATCACGAGGTAATATTTGTTTAATCTGCAGCGGGCGCGACATCCAGCCTCCGACTATTGCTTCTCTATAATAATCTAAGCTATATTTAAGTTGGCTTTTGGTTTATTTAGATATCGTAATATTAGTCTATGCGTAATCAATTTTATTTGCTGAATTCTAATTTTGTTCATTTGTATGTTATGTAAACTAAACTTTCTGACATCGTGTCGTTGTGATAAAATTTTATTTTAACAAGTTTGATTATTGGAGATAAAAAAAACGCCATCGCCTAGTTAGGGTGTTGGTGTGTGTAAAGATAACTAAGAGTCCCGAGGCTCTGATTCCATTTGCATTGGCCTTGTGTCCTTGTGTTAAGCAAAGCGGTGCTTAGCAACGAACAACTGATATAACATACTAGCATCCTATTTCAACATGTTCAAATATTATTACGAATCTTCTTTATTTTATCCGGATTCGTTTGCTTTGTAATAATATTATGTCATTGTAAAAAGCTTGCTTGTAAATTTGCTTAACCTTTTCATTTTGTAACACATATAGCTGTTATCCCCTGTATATCCGCTGTAATAGTTGTTAATATATTTACTGAACTGCAGTTCAATTAAAGACAATTAAAACTGAATAAATAATTTATTCGTTTTTTAAACGTACTTATTTATTTTAAATCAATAGCTCATTAATAAGGATTTTCGTACAAACTTTAAACTTCTAGAAACGCTTAAATAGGTACATATCTATTCGTCTTTAATATGTAGCCCAAAAAAGTTTCATGTTTCTAACTTCAAAAATGACGGTCTTCCGTACAAACTTTCAACCCCTTAGGAGTATTTCTGTTCTTAGTAGGTATGTACTCAAAAAAAATACCCTACTCACCAAATTTCAAGGCTGTAAATTTAACAGTTTTTGCTCGGCAATGCTGAATCAGTCAGTCAGACATTTGATAAGTGTAGATGATATATAATGTATAATATATAATAATGTTAACTTAATGCATTTTACCCATATTTTGTCTTGACAGACATTTAGATTACTCATTATCATTAGAGAACTCATGGCGTGGTTTTTACCCGCGGCCGCAGCGGTTGCGCGCCCGCAAGTTCTGTAGAATGTAGATTTATGTGAAAGAGCACATTTCACGACGCGATTTTCACCCGCAGCAATCGCGGTTGTTTGCGGTTCCCGCGGCAGCGGTCATCTGCTCCCGCCACCTCGGCGGGTTGCGACCGCGCGCTCTGCGATCGCTTGGTGGACGACCACTTTGTACTATTTGTACTGATTATATTTAACCACAACCGCCGTCCGCGCGATCATGAACCACCAAGTTTTCGGTCTATAATTTCAACCGCAGCGGCTGCGGGACCCCAAAAATTACCAGTCACGTGAATTTTGAAACAAAAACGCAGAACCGCGACCGCCGCGGACGCGGGTAAAAACTAAAAATAGCTTCATAAGTTTTGTCACTTACTGAGATTGGCATATGTCAAATGTGATCTTCACTAGCTTGTTTCTGCTTTACGTATTTAAGTAGGCAAGTCTTGTTTTTGCATTTCGTCGTTGCGCCTAATTTTTAAGTTTATAAAACCTATTTTGTTAAATTTTATTCGATTTAGATTAAAATATACAAAAATGTGTTAAATTTACAAAGCTTATGAAAACCAGATAAAAAGCGTATTTATAACAATTCAACATTTAATCTGTTCATATAAAAATAAATTTCCGCCATGGTCATTGCATCACGCCTGAACGAATGGATCATTTTTTCTAATTTTTTGTTGTTTTGTTGATTATTGCATGAAGGAGGATCATATGACGAAAAAAACCGTAAAAACTTTCCCCGTTGGTCCGGGTTCCTTTGTAGAATAGACCATCTGCTTTCCTGTGCCAGGCAGCTCGTAAAAGGCGAGCATAGGCATACCATCACTAACACCGTGACATCCGACTAGGTGGTAGAGTTTGGCAGCGACTCGCCCGGATTGGTACCACCGCCTTACCTATTCCTGCCGCCATAACGTTATGATGGTAAACTTACTTTTGCTCGAGGTCTAACATCCCGACCTCAGGTTGGCAAAGCACCATTACCACCTTTGGTGTCTCTAGGCGGCGTGAATTTCTCACCATCAGGAAATCCGTCTGCTTGTTTGTCTTCCTATAACATAAAAAAAACTGAAGGGAAAGTTGGAAAAAGAGGTAGAAAGGAAGCACACCCAGACGAAGCACACCTAAAGTATTCCACTTTGCACACCCATAGGTGGGCTTCAAATAAAAAAATAAAATAATAAAATTTCGTATTCCACGAAGCACACCTACGAATAATATCACTAGTATAGTGCGTAGACCAAGAAATAAAAATGTCGATAGAAGAAAATATTTATTACTTAAAAGAATAACTCAAAGATCTAACATATTTCAGTTTTGTACATTTACATTTTAAAATTCATTCATTTTTAGTTTTGTCATTTTAAAAAAAGACAAATGGAGTAAAAAATAAAACTAATAATTAAAGAGTCTCATTACTCTGAAATAAATAAAATTTTCATTAAAAACAGCACCATAAATCTAGCAAAACTTTTAGATTGCTTCCAAAACTACTTTCTTATTATTCTCTTTCTTTCAAAAAATAGCAATAATTATGCTGAAATCAGAGCAAAAGTGGGTTATTCAATTCATCAAAATTATGCTGAAATAAAAAATAATATAATTGAAAATATAATAAAAGCTTATGAAAATGGCTCCAATTCAGTTGGTCATTGTAAATTGAAATAAAGAATTTGATTAAGTAATAATAGTTTATTTAATTGAAAAGTTTAGGTACTTGCAGGTTGCCATTTCTTTAAGATTATTTAAGAATCTTGAAGATTGCAATTTTTGATCTGTGATTTTACATAAAACTAGTATGTATGTAGACTTTTGTCCAGTGTGGCTAGTTGATTTTACCCTTTACAGTTTTATTTTCTTTGAGTAAAGAATGGTGAATTGTTGTTATTGCTTGAAAGGACGTAATCAGTTACAACTCGAGCTCAACCTCTGTCAAACTACACATATCGCGTGCTGCACGAGCTGCTTGCAGCTCGCGAGTAGCACCTTGTGAGCTGTGAGCTCGCGGTGCTGCAGTCACCACTCTCGATGTATTGAAGGCGGTACTTAAATCGATGTTTCCAAATGAGCGCAATTAAAAACTAATTTTAAATGATACCAATTTAAGTAAAGAATGTTGAAGTCTCTTGCTTGTAATTAGAGTTCAAACTCTTTCAAACTACACATATCGCGGATCGCGCGGCACCTTAAGCTCACAGCTCGCTGTGCGGCCGGCCGACCTAAACTTATGAATAAAAATTGTAGATACGTCTTGATCTACTTGGGTCATGCTAATTATGCAAGTCTATGGGAAACCTTGGCACTCAAACACCTGAAGTTTTGTTGTACAGATCCATTAATCTTTTCCTAGCCTTTTACGAGCTGCCGGCAGGAAGGCAGATCCGAAATTATTATTAATCATAATATTGCCGTTATTTTAATATACGACAACGATACGACATCGCTACGAACACGATACGATAACGATACGATAGCGACACGATAACGATACGATAGCAATACGATAACGATACGAGAACGGTACTACAACAATACTACAACGATACGGCAACGCTACGACCACGATACGATAACGACACGATAACGTTACGATAGCGATGCGATAACGATACGATAGACGATAATGATTTTTTACAATGTTTTTAATAGTTGTCCTAGTTTTTATTGCATAAAATAATAATAGGAAAAATGTTGAAAAATGTTTTTTTTTGGAAAGTTCTAAAGTTTAAAAGTTTTGGAAGTTTTTTTTAAACAGTAATATTACAAAAATGACAAATATTGTATCACATTCTAATAACGAATCTGAAATATGTTAGATCTTTGAGTTATTCTTTTAAGTAATAAATATTTTCTTCTATCGACATTTTTATTTCTTAGTCTACGCACTATATTAGTGATATTATTCGTAGGTGTTCTTCGTGGAGTACGAAATTTTATTATTTTATTTGAAGCCCACCTATGGGTGTGCAAAGTGGAATACTTTAGGTGTGCTTCGTCTGGGTGTGCTTCGTTTGGGTGCGCTTCACGGAATACCTCTGGAAAAATAATACTTTAATTTTTGCCATACCTACACTTTAGCTAATTTCTAGCGATACGAATTTTGCTCACCTAACAGAAACTCACCTAGCCTAGTTTATACGATAAAATAAACCTTTTTAAAATAATGAATTAGAAAAAATATTAAACATCTTATTTTAAACGTAGGCGCATTCAATTATGTATAATGTGGTTAGATACTTCATTTAACAGTGTTATACTACATAGTTAAAAAGTCTAAGTTTATAGAACCAAGATTTCGTCGATGGCGATTCAACATTATAAATATATAGTTTCATAAACATCGGTTTATCAGTTTTTATGTGAAGGAGTAACAAACAATTATAATATTAATAGGATTAGAGGTAATTAAAACTTGTATAATATGTTTAAGCTACAAGCTGTTTTCTTGACCTTGTTCGTTTTATATTATACTAGCGGCTCGCCCCGGCTTCGCACGGGTATAAAATATACATAATTATATAACCCTTCCTCTTCAATCATTTTATCTTTTAAAAAACCGCATCAAAATCTGTTGCGCAGTTTAAAAGATTTAAGCAATCATTAACATAAGTAGTATGTTTAAAAAGAACTTTTGATAATTAGTACCTAAATAGTTCCGAAATCAATTTTAGTAAGTGTAAGATGTACACCACCCTCCTCTGCGGGTTCGCCGTGCGAGTCGTGCGACGCATATCGGCCGGTGGCCATCATTCCAATTCATTGTAAATTCAAATTCGTTGTAATGCCAATTACAATATTAAATTCCTAATATCTTTTGAATGAATTGTCCGACTGGTATAAAATAAAAAGTAATTTATAGCTATTGAAACAACTTTGCTCAATAAATAGTTTATTTGGATAATGATTAGTATTTGACGATAACATGATCAATAAAAATAGACTAATAATTTTAATTACTTTCATTCTATGGAAAAGTGGTTATTGTTGTGTATTATAAGATAAATGTGGTGGTTACTTATAAAATAACATATTAAAGGTCAGTCTTGGTCTAACTGGAGTTTCATTCATAACATGGCGACAGCGGTGGGATACGAACCCACGCCTCCGAAGAGACTGGTGCCTCAAAATATAAATGTTTGGTTTATACTATCGTGGACTGTTTTGTAAGCATTATTGAGTTCTACAACTTTTCTATAGAAGTCAACCATACATCTCTAACCATTTAGGCAGCGTTCGCAAGAATCATTAACATACGGCAGTTTTTTCGTCGACTTACTCCACAATTTTCACTACCACGAAAAATCCTATCTAGTTTTCGGGATAAAATATAGCCAATACAGATTCGGAAGAATCCCTCTAAGTAATGATAAAAGGAATTTTGAAATCAGTCTAGTAGTTTTTGAGCCTATTCCATACAAACATACAAAAATACAAAGGTTTCCTCTTTATAATATTAGTATAGACTTATTGTTTAACCGTGTCATCATCATAAAACAATTTTTCATATAAACTTTCATTCCAGTTACAGCCAAATAATGTTCATATAATATAGTCATCAATTTTCACAAAAATCGTTCCAATGGGTTAACTATAACCAGATAAACATATTAACTGACAGATTTTCATATTTGTACCTAACGGATTAGAAATTGTAAACTAGCTATCACAGTGAACTTCATGCTGTCCGTTCCGTGCCACAAGATTTTGTTTGAGCTATACTTTAAAATAAAATAAATTAATAATAATTATGTCGTACAAGACTAAGATGAGTTCAAAAATCATATTTCTTTAATTAGTTTGCGTGTTATAAGTATTGTAATAAGTTTAACTCGTCTTTATTCTTTTGTTTGGTTTTCTTGCCCGGTTGGAGATAGGCTTGCCACCTATCACTTTGTAGGACTTAGTTGTTAACTTAGTGCGAAATTAACTATGAACAGTTTTTACAAATAATTTCTTATTCTGATAGTTTAATACTAGAGTAGAGTAGCAATAAAAAGTATTTTCTATGGCAAATGAAAAAACAATTACTTTGTGTCAACTTACGCCCGGGGGAAATTAGGCAAGGACTATTTCGCTGTGCACTGGTACGGAAGATATTCCTTAAATTTTAAGCGCAATGTGTAAAAATTTATTTTATAGCTGGATAGGTTGAGTGATTATTTTTTCTTTGAAATTAGAAGTAAATAACTGGCAATGATCTAACTAGTAGTTAGTTAACGCAATTATCTAATCCCAAGCAACAGCTGTAATCTGAGGTTTACCACCTATCACATCACAGGACTTACCTTTGGTTAGGGGTGCCCTGATTGTACCTCTGCCTACCTCTCTTAAGATGAAGGCATGAAGATTCTTATTTTTAGATGGTAAATGTACATACTAATATTTTCTTTTTTGATGGTAAGTAATACACCCCAATTACAGACACAAAATGTAGTGGTGGTGCGTTGCCAACATGCGACGCCAAAGTTATAACTTTAAAAATAATACATTTCTATAATGTCTAATCCTTTAAGTTTTCGTCTGTTTTTGTTCTTAAGATGTCATAAAAAGTAAACATTGTAATTATTTTTGTGCATCGAATAGATATAATTAAGTAAGTATCTCTCCATAATGTCACGTTTTTTTTATGAATTCGTCAAACTCTAAAGTATGCATTTTTTTTAACTCTAAAGTACCTATGCAAATTACATTCATACGATAGAGGTCTTCCTTGTTAATTATTTCTTAATTAGTCACAATGTCTTCCGTATTAATTAATCTTGTACAGTCATTGGTCACTATTTACACAGTCACGTCAGGTTCTAGAATAAAGCGGTGGTAACTTTACACAAGCTCACTTTGGGAGATTTGGCGGCAGCGAGGAAATTCACGATACACTAATTTCTTCATGATTGTTTCATTTGTGCACGTTCGCTGAACAAAACTATACTAATTCCCACCTAAATTAACTAAATTCACTCAATTTAAACACGAAATTCAATAATTATGAAAAAATAAGACCATCTTCATTCGCGATGGCGCCAAAACTCTCACATATTTTTAAGTTAATTTGCTCCTTTCTGGGTCCGGCTAAGGCCTTTAGGCCACGCTGCCACGTCTTCCCTACTAATTATTACTTAATTAGTCACATGTCTTCCGTATTAATTATTCTTTTACAGTCATTGGTCACTATTTACAAAGTCACGTCAGGCTCTTGAGTAAAGCGGTGGTCACTTTACACAAGCTCACTTTGGGAGATTTGGCGGCAGCGAGGAAATTGACGATACACTAATTTTTTCATGATTATTTCATTTGTGCACATTCACTGAACAAAACTAAACTAATTACCACCTAATTTAACTAATTTCACTCAATATAAACACGAAAATCAATAAATATGAAAAAATACGAACATCTTCATTCACGATGGCGCCAACACACAATTTTTTTTAGTTAATTTGCTCCTTTCTGGAGCCGGTTAAGGCCGTTAGGCGGTGCTACCATGACTTCCGTATTAATTAAGTTTTTTTTTTCAGTTAATAGTCACTATTTACAAAGTCATGTCAGGATCTTGAGTAAAGCGGTGGCTTCGTTACGCAAACTCATCGAGTGACATTTGACGGCAGCGACGAAATACACCATACACTAATTTCTTCATTATGATTTCATTTGTGCACTTAATATAAACACGAAATTCAATAATTATGAAAAAATTACGACCATCTTCATTCACGATGGCGCCAAAACTCTAAAATATATTAAATATTAATAAACGCGGTTCGCGGTAAAAGGCGCGGTGAGTGTCGAGTTCATCCAGAAATGTCAAACCTGTTTTTGTGACATTACGAGTTGTGACTACAACACTACCAATTTTTAAATCGATTCAAGAAATGCCAAAGGCCAATGTCCGTATTTCTCTTTGCGTCTGAATCAGGCTATAGCAGATATTGGCCTTTTACACAAGAAAACTCGCACTCCTATTTCCGTGATAAGCAACCAGGTCCTTTGCGACTTCATCGATCTATCGGTATTTGGGCTTATTTGTCTTCGTCCATTAAAAATATGACTATTAATAGAATGGTTCCTGATTGTTTACTTGTTGTAACAGTCTATTTTGTCTGAACCATGATGCGTATGAAACCCACTCCATAGTAATAAATAATCTAATGTATTAAGGCATACTGGTACAAATATTACACAATTTGAGAGTTGATGAATTTTTTATTCACGACTTGTTCTGTGATTGCGAGAATGCCCGTTCCGTAGCTTTTACAACGTTAGACTTGGTGCAATTTTCAGATTGAATTTTTACGACCCGCGCACAAAAATATACAAATGAATAAATATTAAATTTTAAGCGGTATGTCGGTTTGTTGTTGGGTAAATTGTTTTTTATGGTTTGCACTTAAGGGAATGTGAATTACTTGTTTTATAGACGTAAATTACTCAGGCTTTTGTTTTAATATATTTTACCGATCCCAAGCTGTTGAGAGGCAAAGGTTTTTATTGTAGCATCTAGTAAAACGCGAGCGTCGGTTTATTTGTTAATAATATCATGACAAGTGTTGACGATAAAGTTTTTTTCAGCGACTCGCGAGTACGAGCATCCTCGTTTTACCTTTAATTACGAGTAATATAGTATATAAGTGTTTGTCACTTACGTGTTTCGGCCTGGAGGAAAGGCTCTAGGCTAAACTTACTAAGCCAAGAAGGCAAGGCTTATGCATGGTAGCCTCAGGGTCGCAATACAGTATACTCCATAGAGCAGTAGGATTTCATGTTTTTCTTCAAAAATTAAATTAAAAATAATAATAGATTAAAATAACAGAAGAGATAAGTTGCTTATTTTATGACAAAAGGAGGAGGAACTCCTCATCTGAGGAGTTAGGATTTTTAGAAAATCAGAAAGAAATATTTTTCCTCAATATTGATACGAATCCTTCGTGTAGATTAGACCTTTTGCTGTCCTGCATAATGGTTCGAAAGAGCTGAGCTAATGCTAAGCGCGTCATTACCAACAAGAAAACTGGTGCTGCAGTGCTGTGTAGCAACTTTCCCGGGTAAGGATCCACCGCTTTACCAATTCAAGCCGCCATAATTTTTTATCACATCCACTATGAAAAAGGTACTTGTGATGTTCATGGTTACATCTAAAGCACTAGCCAAATTTTGAGAAACGGTTCAGAATCGATAACACTTTCGATCTGCGAAAAAACTAAATATCAAGTAAAAATAATTTACAATTTTATCCTACGCAAAATACAAAACGCATGATTATAACGTAAAGCATAAAACTGGTTCCCACCGACCGCAGTCTCATTCGCAGGCTGGTGACGTCATGAATTGCACTAGGTACGACATAGCATTATAACAAGTGAAGCATTTTTGCGGACTGTTTTAAAATAATGTTTATAAAAGTAAATATTTTAGATGCATAAACATTTAAGCCTACACTTAATTATATTAAAATGAAGCCGGTCCTTTTAAAGTTACCCTGTATAGTACATACACCATAGATATTATAGGTTAGTTGGTATCCTGTAGTTGGGGTGAAACATCAACTAGAGGATGAAATGCAATTGTATGTCAACCCACTAAATGTCAAATTGGTGACTGTATAGTTTAATTTAATTATTCAAAGTGTATGTTAAGATAAACACACAATTTTCTAATATTATTTTTAACTTATTGTGACTTGGTTCAAATCACGAATCACTTAAAACGTTTTTTTTTATTATTTAATACGTTTACACTATCATACTAAACGAACAGCCACCTCGATGGTCGATGGCTAGCGTACACTGACCAACCTCGAGGCTCGGAGTTCGATTCTCGACGGGGGTATGTGTTTGTATGATGAACATTTAGGTGTCTGCATTTTCGGGGTTCTATGTGTTTATTAAATTTATTCTGGTATCGATTTATGTATTTCTATATACTAGTGGTCGTCCATAGGTCGAAATACGACCCTAATAAATTTTAATATTTTGTTGATAAGATCGCCATCCTCATTTGTCAAGACCAACTACTAAACTTTATGAATAGCTGGTGCGCCCTCTGTGATCTGTTATCGTTATCATCAATATATTTGTTTATGTGTGTCAAATGCATGGCAGTGTGAGCTATGTTTTATTTATTGATTTAATGTACTTTACGAGCATTATTATTGAAAAATATTAGCGTTTTGCATTTCTCCTCTACATAAACTATAAGTGTACCAAATTTTGCTCCTGCGTCCTCGTAATGTTCGTAAAAATGGGTCTAAAGTTTTTTAGTTCGGGCTCTTTTGAAGAATATACCATCTGCCTTCCTGCCAGGCAGCTCGTAAAAGGCGAGCAAAGGCTTACTGTCACTAACACCGTGACATTTGACTAGGTGGTAGAGTTTCGCAGCGACTCACCCGGATTGGTACCACCGCCTTACCTATTCCTGTCGCCATAACGCCGGTCATGCGGCCGGGATTTTGCTCAAGGCCTAAAATCCCGGCCTCAGGTTAGCAACGCACTATTACCACCTTTGGTGTCTCTAGGCGGCGGAAATTTCTTACCATCAGGAAATCCGTCTGCTGGTCTGCCTTCCAATACCATAAAAAAAAAACAAAAAAAAAAACTTGTCCAGGTTTATTTACTTATTATAGCCTAAACGCTTAGTGGGCGTGCAATGGAAAATGTCAATGAGCTTGTATATATGTGAGATTTCCAATAGAATCTGCAGTGTCGGGTGTCGTCAGTAAACGAGTGTCGGCACCAATAAACACCGACAAAGGGTAACGACGGCCATTTGTTCTGGAGCCGAGAAAGGACGCAACTCAATGTCGTCGTTCAAGTACAACTAAATTTCAACCACGTTATTGGATTTTTCGGATATTGTTTTCTACTTCGTTAAATATATTTCACTCGTCGTGATAATATTTTCGAGACATTTTACAAAGGAGGGATAGCTTTATGTCTGAGTTGTAAGCTGAGGAAAGTACGATTTATTTTTCAACTCGTGACATCGATATTTTTTGTTCTCGACATTCAAGAAAAATCGTTTTAATTACGGGTGGTAGAGGTTAACTAATCGTGACAAAAATTCTAATTGCCGGTAAGATATCTAACTACGATCGTTGCACTGTATGCACATTCGTCAAACTCTAAAGCCTTGTTGCTTTTAGGTAAACTATGAATAGTTATACTTACAGACTATAGGAATTAGCAAGCACTAAATAAATTTATTTAAAGTGAATGCTATCCTTTTCCAATGAAACAAAAAAGAAAGAGAACATTTTCCTAATGTCGGATTAGTCCGGACAAGAAGTATTTAATATTTTTGCTTGCTCTGGCTCGCTCTTACTCGTTACTTGCGGGCTGCCTAGCAGGAAGCCTGTTAGTCTTTTCTACACAGGAGATTTCGGACTATAATATCCGTTACATGTCTGCTTTCTTAAAATAGCACTGGCGTTAACTATTAATTCTTAATCCATTTTAGGATCATTAAATTTGACCAGCGCCATCTAGCTTGACATCAAGAAAAAAAACTAAAAAAATAAATGAAGCCAGCACTCGTTTGAAAATGAAAATTAACAAAATAAATGAAGTCTGCATTCTACTATATTGGATTTCTAAAGCCGCGTATTTCTTTTCTCAATCAGGTAAAAGCTATATTTCAGTGGCAACACACCAGACCCATTTGAACAGGCAATATTTGTGACAGTATTGCAGTATATACTACCCGATCCTATTGAAGATATCGGATGCCTTGGACCGTAATAAAACGGAATGTTCACACCCTAACCGCGATCATTGTTTTTATCTCCCACCCGCACATTGAAGTGAGGTTGGCATTTCTAATTCACGTAATGTAAAATCTAGAAGACAATTGTGTATTCTGCATTGTAATGTCTTATTTTATGTTATTGCCGTTTTTCTTTAATTACATGAAAACAACAAAAGACAGGATATTTTCAGTTACGTAAAATTACTGAGAAAATCGTTGCACGGCTTTTAATATCTACTTTTTCCAATGTGCAGAAATTTACTCTTATTCCTATTTATTTTACGTAATATGATAAAAAAGTTAACTGAAATGTAATTTTAAGGATGGAAAGATATTGAAGTCATCCTCTAAATCGGAATATGACAATGCCAAATACTTTTTTTTATGGTAATGGAAGGCAAACAAGCAGACGGTTTTCCTGATGGTAAGAAATTCTCGCCACCTAGAGACGCCAAAGGTGGTAATGGTGCGTTTCCAGCCTGAGGCCGGAATGTTAGGCCTCAAGCAAAAGTAGGTTTACCGGCGACATTACCCTCCGAACCGGAAAACGTCAACGGCTAGCATTAGACGTTATGGTGGCAGGAATAGATAAGGCGGTGGTACCAATCCGGGCGAGTCGCAGCGAAACTCTACCACCTAGTAAGGTGCCACGGTGTTAATGACGGTAAGCATATGCTCGCCTTTTACGAGCTGCCTGGCAGGAAGGCAAATGTCTATACTGCAAAGGAGCCCGGACCAACACGGGCAAATCTGTCATTTATGGCGGCAGAAATATGTTAGACGACTAATTCTTACTCGGGAATGTTCCTATATTTCAATCTACCACCAATGGCATTGTTAATATTAAATATCCAAAGATTAAACTGAATTAGAGTACTTTTTTGTAATTTAACTGTGCTTCAGGTGTTAAAAGACATTTTTTCTATTTCGCAACATTTTTTCTTCAGGACGTTTTTTTCACTTTGTCACGGCTCGTATTCCTATTGAAATTTTATCAAAATATAAAATTAGCAAAACAGTTGGAAATATGGGCTGAAATCCCTTTCCACTTGGACTTCAGAAACAGTTTCATGTCACGTAGTTCATCAGTAATCCGTGAGCAGTTCGTTTACTGGCCAAACAATAGATTTGTGAATAGTCTAGAAATTGTTCCTTACCTTGCTCTGATTCGATCTGGATCTGCAAATAAAAGTGTTGAAATGAGAAATATCTAAAGAAACTACTAAAATTTAAATGACTCAATAACTAATTCTGATTTTTTATTGTGTGACTTTAAAAGGTTATAATAATTGTTTTTTTTTGGAGTGAAAAATTTCTTTAACATTTTTTGAAATGGGTAAGAATTTCTAAACTAGCGTCAGGACACGTGGCCTGATCGAAAACTGGTAATCCGTGGGCGCCTGAGCGAATGTTTGTGTACGATAGCGCAATAAATGAATATTGTAATCAACCACATTAATGATAGTACTTTCATATTGATAATTAAAACAATTCGTACAAAGTTATTCCCTAACCATTCCAAAATATCAAAAATGCACAACGTTAATATTCAAATCTAAATAAAACTTCTTAATTTGCAATTTTCCACCAAAAAATGTGTACGTATTAAGGCGTAACAAAACAGACAAAATAGTGCGCTAAGAATGAGTTGGACTTATCGGAAGCTAAAACTCCCAAACATATCCAGCTCCACACAATACACACCACCAAACTGTTTTATTAGCTTCAACAAAACAAATACTACTAAAAACTCAGCGTACGTTTCGCTTCGTAACCGAAGCATCATCAGGAGAATTCGACTGCACTTTATGCAATCACTCCCGGAGTGCAACCCATTTTTTTTTATTCTTAATATCAGATCGATCAAAGAAGATACGTGTATACAGATGGAAATTTTAAAATGAGAGTACGCTTTATCGCCTTTCCACAGAGGCTCTAGCTCTCTACTCTAGCGATCTGGTGTTAGACATGGCATCGTGAATGCCTGACCCGAGTTCAACCCCGGGTAAGGCAACAAAAAAAATGTTTGACTTTTTTAACAAAAAGTAAGGTTACCCTGGACTAGATACATCAAACTTATTACACTACAGCTACTTTTCAGTGCCGTGGTTGTAGCTCTGCCTGATCTTCGAGAATACAGGATTGAAGTTTAATTAAATACTTTTATTCAATTTCAAAAATGGTAATGTTATTAATTAAAAGCGATGGTACAATTCTTACAGACATCCAATCAAAAAAACAGTAGGTAGGAGAAATAAACTGACAAATAAATAAAAAGGATTGAGTTTCAAATAATTTGGATTCAGAAAACGGGAATAGTTTCCCATCACGTCCTGTGTATTAGTCGTCGGTGGCCGGTTCGTTTACTCAGTAAACAGGACTTGTTGAGACATTCCATCTACAAATTACTCTTCCGTACCTTACTCCTTGTTTATACTACACTGTTATTAGTCAGCGGCTTTGTCTGCATACCTACTCATAGGTATGAAAAAGACAAGATCGTTTATTCGAATTATGTTGCCTCAGTTGATATAAAATAGACATTTGAGATAATAACATTTTGTGTGTCTTTGGTTTAGCGGTCTTGACTTCTTGAGGCCCCGGGTTCGATCCCTGGGTTGGGTAACAAAAATATTAGAAAATGTATATTTTCAATTTTCTAATAGCATTAACGTTGCCCGGGATTGGATATGTGCCCGGTTGGCGATAGGCGATAGGTCAGCTAGTGGGTGGTTGTGCATCTGCCTACCCCGGCAATATGGGTGTACAGATACTAATTATTCGTATGGGATACTCACGATATATTTTTATTTAAAAAAATGAATTTAAATTTTTTGTGACCTTACCTTAGATTCCTTCTTCGTTTTCCATTGTGTGGAATGAAGTAAATCGTAAAAGTTATTGATCGAACTTGAACTTGAAGTACCAGCATTATGCCTGTGGTCAATCAAAAGGCTGGCCATACCAGGGCGTTATCTGTTTTCCTCATTTTAAAATGTGTAAGTTTACATACATATCTTTATTTGCTGCATATGTGTGCTAGAAGATGTTACAAAATATGATTGTTTATACAAACATACTCTACCACATTGTACACAACATATATAATATGTATATTGTACACAAATTGTTGTTGTATTGTGTTGTAAAGTTGTTTGGCAGAGCTCGCTCTGAAGCAATAAGACCGCCTTTGTGCACCTGAGTTAAATATCATAAGTGAAAGAGTGTGTGTTATTTTGATAATGTAGGTGCATAATAAAGTTTGTTCATGCATTCATTCATTCATTCACATTGTGGTGTGCAAATATTTTTAAAATTATACAAATTGATTATTTAGGTTAATAACATGTGTTGTTTCAATATTTAAACAAAATTTTAAAATATGATTAGTTTTGACCCTGATTACAATAAGCTACTACCGTCTACAAACCTAGCCAGTTATAGGAAGAAACGGCGAAAAAAAATTTCCCGGCAACCAGAATTTATCCTATCTACCTCAAACTGCCTCCGTTTCCAAACCTAGCCAGTCACGAGAAGAAACGGCGAAGTAATCTCCGTACTCCACTAAGTAATAACATATTATATTTATCGAAATCCAAATCTTGAAATTCAAAAAAATATTGATTAAAAACAAGAATGACAATTAAATGCCAAAAATTAAGTAATATATTTTGCGCCTGATTTTATTTTATGCAATTATTTAATGCCTAATGTTAGTTATTTATTATAGAGGGATACGAACAAATAAACATTTGTCTTGTTTTATCAAGTAGGTACACAATATGAATAATGTACGAAATATTTCAATTCTGTAGCATGACTTACAGTTCGTAGAGCCTCTACAAAGATTCGAGTAAACGGCTACGAATAAGTCTATGCCATTAAAAACACCCTGTTAAAAAACAAATCTCGTAGCTCAGCTTTTCTACCATAACAAGTTGTGAGATCCATGTAATACCAAGACGGTTAATTTATTAAGTCCTTAGTTAAGAGACTTTCTGTCTTGAGCTATTATGTAAGTTACTATCATATTCTTCAAAAAAACCTTTTTGACAATAGCATAGCTTAATCTAGGCGGCGTTAATTTCTTACCATCAGGAAACCGTCTGCTTGTTTGTCTTCCTACAACATAAAAAAAATCTTATTTAAGTATACCTAAACTGATGATATCTCCGTTTCTTCTTAACGATTATGTTGGTGTTTGCTAAGATATCAATTTTAGAAATAACAAATCGCAAGGTTTCTTAAACTAGTGAAAAAGTAATCATCTACATCAGAACTATTTAATTTCATATATCTTTATTGCTCAGAAACATCTTTTTGTTATTAAAATATTTAGGTTTTTAAATGCAGAAACACTTGTACTGTTTTACGTATCACTTATAATTTATTATTTTATATATAGCCTACCGGTTTCACTTATGACAGCATCATCAGGGCTAGAACTTAGACAACTGAAATAACTCCAAGTCAAGTTGTTTATGTTCTAGCCCTAATGATGCCGTTATAACCGAAACTGGTAGGCTATTTCTAAAATAATAAATTATAAGTGATACGTAAAACAGTGCAAGTGTTTCTTCATTTAAAAATATGAATATTTGGAGGTTTAACCAAGCACCGACGATGGAAAATATCAAATAAAATATTTAGGATCCAGAAGTGTTATTTTTTTTTAAACAACACTAATTTTTAAGAATAAAAACATCCGAAAATTTAATTCTTTACTTCAACATCTATATTTCTACAAATTTTAAATAAAGAAAATTACGCCCTAGACAGGATTTGTACCTGTACCCTTTCGCCCCCAGGCGTCGAATGCTCTAAACATTTGAGCTACTGAGAGTTCAAATCCTGTGACGATATTTTTAATTCCTTTCTATTTACGCAGGTAGCTATGTCCTTTAAATACACAATTTTGAGTACCTTTTAAATGAGTACTGACTAAATTCACGTTATCTATATTATTATATAATATCTATGTTGTTTTTTAATTTGTGTTTTTTGTTTATCATTCATGTTTTATGAACATGAAGAGTTAATAAACGAAATGTTCAGGAAAACTTAGTTACTATTTATTATATAAAACAATATAATGTTATTAGCTAACAAAGTTATATTAGAGATCACATGCCGCAGCCAACAAGGGTAGTGATCAAATATTTGCTAGCCTGAGGCGGACGCGTGGAGGCCTTCTGAGATATCTTGTATGAAAGAATTTTTATTACACATTTATTCGAATTTCCCTTGAATCTGACTGCTCTCCTATGAAAAATACACTTAGCAGGCAGCTCGTATGAAGTAAACAAAATTTCATTAAAGTTTATGCTTTCTATGGTTGGCACTTGATGAAGTTCCATTCTAAACAATTGTACTTTTTACAACATCCAGGAACTTTACTTGTATTAAAAGTTTCAAGACACTAGGAAACTTATTACATGATATAAAGAAATAATCATCGTCTATTATAGACATTAAAAGTTGTAATAATGCGTTACCAACTTAGGGCAGGGATATTTCCAAATAAAGAAACACTTGCAACACTAGTAACAAAGGTAGTTTTTTATCTACTACAACATTTTATACCTAAACTAGGGACCTGCCTGGCTTCATATGAGTATAAAACATACATATACCTGAACCTTCCTCTTCAATCACTTTATGTATTAAAAAAACAGCATCAAAATCCGTCGCGTAGTTTTAAAGATTTAAGCATACAAAGGGACATAGAGACAGAGGAAGCAGCTTTGTTTTATAGGTACTATGTAGTGATATTAAAATATTTAAAACTTAAATTGCATAAGGTACACAAGTATTTTTTAAGTTTCTACTACCCTCCGTACTATTTTAAACAATAATAAATAAATAAATAAATATCTCTGGACAAGTTACAAAAATTGAATCTAACCCCAAAGTAAGCAAATTATATGCTTGTGTTATGGGTGTTAGTCAACGATTATAATACATAGAAATACTTAAATAGATACCAGAATAAATTTAATAAACACCCAGACCCAGAAATGCAGACATTTAAATGTTCGTCACACAAATGCCTGCCTCCGTCGGGAATCGAACTCGAGCCTCGCGGATGATTGCTGTAGTTAGGCGGGTAAGCTAGCCACTCGACCAACGAGGCGGTCAAAAAAACCACACTTTTTGTGGTTATCAGTTATCACCACAAAAAACATTTAGACGCCTGTTTAGCTGAACACTATTTGAAATTGACATCCAACCAATAAAATGCTACATACACGTGGATTACGTCTTATAATGTTGTTGGTTGAGATCCCAATTTTAGTGTAAATTGAGCGTTTTTTTTTGCAGTAAGACGCTAGTAGATATCACAGCACATGAAAGAATGGCCTCTAATTTTGAACTTAGAGTTTCATGCGTGTCTATAGACTATAGTGTATGTTTTTGACCGACTTGGAAGAAAGGAGAAGGTTATATTTGTTGGCATTTTGCAATTTTTTTTAGGGAAAGCGCACAAATGAAATAATTATAAGGGAAATTAGCGTATCGTGTAAATCCCCGTTGCCACCAAATCTCACTATATGAGCTTGAGTAATGAGGCCACCGCTTTACTCAAGACTCAACATGACTTTTACTGACGACTTGTGACTAATTTTGAATAAATGAAACCCGATTTTTATAAATCGGTTTACTTAATGAAAATGTGTACTTGACTAAATATGGCAAAATGCTAACGCGAATGCCAAACATTAAAACAAAAAGAAGAAGGTTATATTTTCGACTCCTATGATTTTACTTTTACTTGTAGGTACCGTTTTATTTATAACTAGCTGTTACCCGCGGCTTCGCCCGCGTAGTCTTCTAATTTGATATTAAGCTCTCCAACACTGCTCGTTAAAATTTTAAGATGAAATGTAGCTTATATCGCTATCCAAAGTTTCATCTATTTTTTTTAAAATATTAAAATCAATTCAGCAATTTTGCTGTCAAAACTAAACATACACTTTCTCTTTTCTAATTTCACCTCAGATAAATAGTAGGAATACGTTATTGTCTCCACAGTTTTATCTGCACTTCGGCAAATCCTGTGAAATTAAATTAGTTAATCCTGTGAAATAAAACAAAATTAGTTATGAAAACCTCTAACAGAGTTTTTTCGAAATTTTAGAAATATACATATCGTCTCTGAGGTATAACCGTCCGTCTTCGGAATTACTTGGGTTCTATTTCCGGTCCGGGCAACAAAAATAAAACAAATAAAAAATGTGAAGTTTCAATTTTCTACTAAAAGTAACGTTGCCACTTGCCCGGGATTGGATAAGTGCCCAGCTACAGTCAACTACCACATTGTGGGACTTAATATCTTCGGCTAGTCGTGAGTGCTCTGGTTGTGCAGTTAGGCAGAACTAACCCTTCGGGGATGTCTTCAGAAACTCACATTTAGAAATTGTAGCAACAAAATGAAACTCTTCAGCTTTTTAATTGTGACCTCTTTTGTCCGGGCTCAGTCGTTGCCTAAAGCTTAGGGTAGGGCTAGTGAGATTAAGTGAATAGACCTTTTCTTTTTTGACAAAATATAATGAACAATAGGTACAATCACAATTGTCAGTTATAGAGTGGATTTGAGTCGTGGGGGTGAGTCCGAGAGATCACTTTCCTCCTAGGTGGTAGAATAGGACGGACTAGAAAAGGAACACTTAGCTGTTATTCCGTTAGACGCTCTTAGGCAGCTGTCTCAATTTGCTTCCCTCCGAAGCCAAGGGTGATATTGGTGGCTCCGTTATTATATCGCCGACGACTTAATACTGCGGCGGTCCTTCCGTGAGTCAGCGTTCGTGCAGAGCAAGTTAAGCGGGAATTGATGGTCAAGATAAAAGGAAGAAAAAAAAACCCTGAAACGAGAGGGGGCTCAGGTTACTTCAGGAACACGTGGTTATGAACCGCGTGGGGAGTGGATACAGGAGATACTAATATCCACCCCTCACAACGGCAATCCTTAATCTAGAGACTAATAGGCTTAGAACTAAAGGTTACAAGGATATAAACAGATAAGTAGGCTGCTAGTGAGCCAAGCAGGTGCGTGTTCCTGGGCGCTAGAGATAGGAAAAGAATTGAGTAGTTTCGGCTACAGGGAAAATATAGTAATAAAGGCTACCTAGTGGAAGAATGGACCAGACACGTGGTCGGTCAGGACCTCCACGATGTCCAGTACATTGAGTGATCCACCTGTAGGTTTCCGTGCTGACTAAGCGTGCTCGGCCAAGCTTAATAGTACACCGTTGCATAAAAGAAACTTTAGCTAATCACTATAAAGGCGGTAAGGCATAACCAGGACAGCAGGAGCGTTATTAATTATTAGGCTTCAATGCTATAAGAATAATTAAGTAAATTGAGACACTTATTCTACCACTCACCTAGGCGGGTTGTAAAATCGCACGTGGCGTATAGGCCGGGCACGTGGCTCGAGTCACAGCGGTATCGAGACACTGGGCGTGCGATGATCTTAGTAAAAGTGGGCGCGTGAAGTAAGCCGCGGTTTATATATGTTATTAGTCCCAACTTCAGAGTGCTCGCTACTCTGCATTAGGGGTGTCCATCACTTCTAGTGATGTGACAAGTATGAACCGATTCTGTGATAAATTTGACCTTGCACAGAAAAATGTGGGAGAACATCTTAGTATAATGATGTGTCTACCTTTTTTTATTTTTTTTTACGTGTGGAAAATCCCCCCGGATACCCACCGCTCTCGGGGGAGAGCAGCGGGTTATGTCGGACTCGAACCGACTAAAAACCACACGATGGCCTTCTTGCCGCCCGGCAAGGAGCGAGATGGGGTCGCGTTGGCATTCACCATCTCGCTCCGCGGCTACGGCCCGGTCCTCACCGGGCCTCCTTCCGCGCTGAAAGAGGAGCGAATCCGGCCATTGGAGTCGCCCCCCAGGCGTGCGAGGCCGTGCTGGCCAGAGGAAGTCCCCCGACTCCCCCCGGCAGCCCCGCATCGGAAGCACTTTGAAGGCAGATGAACCGCCTTCTCGCGCCCCCGGTGATTGATTGGTGAGTGATTATAATCCATAAAAACACTATTCTTGCCAACATTTTTTTAGAGTT
>NJDD01003276.1:614740-632405 GCA_002245505.1 Calephelis nemesis | reverse complement strand
GCGACTGCCCATGGCGTTTCCCGCATTATAAGTGCAGGGCTGCTTACATTTCCTTGCCTTTTCTCCATAAGTGAAATGGTAAAAGCAATGTGGATGGTTAGGTGGAGGTTGCTTCATTCGAGCTCTGCTGGTTGAGCGGCTATTAGAGCGTGTGAATTTTCTAGAGTGTGAACGTGATCGTTCTTTATTCTTAAAACATTTAGTTAAGAGTGCCACCTGTGCAGTGAGTGCGCTGATTTGCTTCTCCAAATCGCTTTGGTTACCTCGAGACGTCGAAGCAGTGCTGGCTACTTGCGCAGAAGTTGGAGCAATCTCGTGCACCTTGTCAGCTAGGTCACCTAATTTTTCAAGAGAAAGGTCCATCTGTGAAGCAACAACTGTTTGAATATTATGAGGTAAACGGCTAGACCATATAGTTTTTAAAAAATCCTCAGGAACAGCTGGACCTGCAAGATCAGATAAATGACGAAGAAACTGGGATGGTTTCCTGTCACCGAGCTCCTCGTGCATCAAAAGTTGCTTTACTTTCTTTTCTTGAGATGCTGAAAGTCTACGTATGAGTTCTGTCTTAAGCTTCAAGTACTTGTCGGTCTCGGGTGGTTTGGTAATAATATCCTTCACCTCCTTAGCATACTGATGGTCAAGCTGAGATATGATGTAATAAAATTTTGTCTCATCAGTAGTTATGCGCGACAGTGCGAATTGACCCTCTATTTGGGCGAACCAAACGGCTGGTTCTTCTGGCCAAAATGCTGCATCTTTAGATTCCTCACAGTCGCTCATATTAAAATAAAAAATATTTAAATTGTTAATGCTTGTAACTTGGACCACACGCCTTCCTACGCTACGATCTCTCAGTTAAAAAAATATTTACAACCACCTGCGTTTAACTCACGGTTTTGTTAGCACTTTATAAACGATTTCACTGATCTTCGTTCTTCACCAAAAAGGATTCGTGTCTTCAGTCGGTGGTCACCAATGTGGTGGTCCCAAGTTTGTGTGGTGGTTGAATAAAAGATGAAATGTCTGTTACTAGTTTACTCGCACAAACACATAGGTACATTTACACTACACTACACATATACACAAAGAGAAAAGAAAGCACTATACATTTACACAGAAAGTTAGCCAAAAAGCATAAGCAAATAAATAACAGAAGCGAATATAGTAAGCGGCGCGCGCAAGCATTGGCCGATCGTCGGTTCAAGACTAACTTTAAACAAAAGAACTTGTGCGCCTTGGTCCGCGCATAAGCGGTAGCGTTTTACATTTTAATTTTATTTATTTTAGAAAGATTTAAGATTTTACTAATAACTATTTAAATTACAATAAAAAATATTAATTATATTTATGATTATTAAATGTGGCGGCTTACACGCCACACCTGTATATAACTGCGAAACCAGTTAACAGAAGCAGGAGATAAATTGAAACTTTCCAATACCGCCAATAGCACGTCGTGATCCACAGAATTGAAGGCATTAATAAAGTCAAGTAAAGTTAAAGTTGTTAGCATCTTGTTGTCCATAGCGAAACGAATGTCATTCGAAATCTTTACTAGTGCAGTGGTCGTGCTGTGCCCTGGGCGGAAACCGGACTGAAGGTCACTCAATAAATTAAATCATACAAAGAGACATAGGGACAGAGGAAGCGACTTTGTTTTATACTATGTAGTGATAAAATAAATATAGAGTCCTACAAAGTTCGGGCTAATTTTAGTTGCCTTTTTACTAAGAATCTCTTTATTTTGTAATAGATTAATTACTCCAGCCTTAGTTCACAACTCACCAAACGTAATAGGTATTTAAAGATGACGTGTATTTTTACCTTAAGGAAATCTGTGTGCTAATTGACCGTCCTATTTATTGTAGACAAAATATCTATGCTTCTTCGTACATCCTGGTTCCGCGAACCTTAACTTCGGCACTTTATTTGTGGAAGGTGAGTCTTGCTGAAAGTGAGATAGTTTGGCGCTCAACATGCGGCCCACGTGCGCCGAGTTTTTTAACTTTCTCGTAGGTTTTAGTGATTATCTAAGTTCAAATGAAGTTTATAGCGTGAATTCTTTAATACGAACTTAGACATCGAGAAAATAAAAGAATTAAATGGATAAGAACTCCAAGACTCGGTCTGTTTATCTGTACAGCAGGTCTACTTTGTTTGGACTATTGTTTCTCTTTGACAGGTTGTTTAAAAGAAATTTGACAAATTGAGCATGACCCAGCTCTTTGTTTTCTTTTATTTCCACACTTGTAGTCTTCATTCAACACTTTTATTTTCCCATCAGGGAACGATATAGAGTCAATTAGTATAAGTATTATCAGTAAATCTATATCTATATAAATGAATCTCCATTTTGAGTGGTCGTTGCATCACGTCTAATCGTTTGGACCGATTTTGTTAATTCTTTTTTTATTCTGGTTATTGTCACGAAAAGGATCACAACAAAGAAGAAACCGGGTAAATTGCGGGGGAAATGGGAAAAACAATCCTTAATTTTTCCCATATATTTTTTCCCATTTCAAGCGATACGGATTTCGCCTCATCGTCTAGTCTATAAGACATAATAAATCTGTAGAGGGGTCAATTCTGTACATTGAAAATATTGAAAAAATAAATAGCAGGGGGTGTTACTGGATCGACACCAAACCCAAATGTGTGATTAAAAAAATTGTTGTCTGTCTATCTGTATGTTCGCATCACGTAAAAACTAACGGTTCGATTTCGATGAAACTTGGTATAATTATATCTTAATATCCTGGGCATAAAATGGGATACTATTTATCCTGGAAAAATACGTAGAAAAAAATAAATCTTAATTTTTCAGTTTTATTACGCGAAGACCGACATCCGCGCGGACGGAGTCGTGGGCGGAAGCTAGTAGTAAATAAATAGTCAAGAATGTTCCATGCTAACGTCAAAACGGCTGAACTAATTTTAATGAATTCCAGGACCATGGGGAAAGACATAAGCTGCTGCAGTAGGGAACATATAAAATATTCTACGTACATTCACGAAATACATAACCTTTCCTTTTAAAGCGGTTTGGTAAGAAGTACTGAGAGCCTATAAAATAAGAAACTTAAGGAAAAATTGAGTATGACGTTACGGATATCAAACTATTATTACGTACGGTTGGTTGTGCTGTAGATAAACCAACGACATTGTCAAAGTCATGTTCATCCGGTTCCGGTGTTTGCAAGTAACAGAAATGCAGTTGATGGAACTGATGGTTTTGTATCTTTCTTTTTATTGAAATATGTAAGTCAGTATCTATTTTTCTGACTGAAACAATACATCATGTCATGTCATGTCTATTATTATAGATGTTAGATAGGAAGTTACAGATATACGTAATCAAAAATTGTCAAAAATGAAAAAAAGTTATTTATACTAATAATAAGTTATCTTCATGCCCATATCCCAGAAAAATTGGCAAAGTAATACATTATCTTTTGTTCCCCGATCTGCGAATCGAACCCGGGAACTCATGAAGTCAAGTCTAACACCTGGACCGTTAGACCACAGAGGTAAAAAATATAATAAAGAGTAAAGATTTGATTGATTGTTTGTGTTGAATATGATCCGAAACTACTAGATCGATTTGAAAAAATATTTTACCGTTAGAAGCAGATGTTATCGCTGTTGAACATAGGCTAAGTTATTTCTATAAAAAAATAGTGTGAAGCCATGCGAAGCTGGGACGGGTTGCTAGTTAAAAATAAAGGTAGTTTTTGTTGTAAAGGTTTTGCTCGGTTTTATCTGCAAAACATTTTATTAAGGCCATGACTTTTTAGTTGGATAAAGTTATGTTAAACATGAGACATATCCAGTTCGTTGTTGTCTGTGAAACTGATCTGAACCCGAAGTTTTGAAGTGACATTTAAATAAATAATTAATAGTTCGCAGATGGTGTAGGTATTTTGGCTACTTGTAGATATACAAAAAAAACTTCACGCCCATATTCCCGAAAATATAGGCAGAGGCACAACCAGGTACCCACGACTAGCCGAAGACACTAAGTCCCACAATGTGATAGGTGGCAAGCCTATCGCCAACCGGGCACATATCCAATCTCGACGACCGTTTTTATATTTGAAAATTGGAAAAACCCAATTTTCTTTTTGTTGCTCGACCAGGGATTCGGACCCAGGACCTCAGGCCATCAAATCCAACAACTGAACCGCTAGACCACAGAGGCGACAAAAAACTTGGACTTGTGAATATATTAATCAAATCATGGGTAATGATAATCGCTATATAATAATCGTGTTGGTCCGGGCTCCTTTGCAGAATAGACCATCTGCCTTTCTTGCCAGGCAGCTCGTAAAAGGCGAGCATAGGCTTATCATCACTAACACCGTGACATCTGACTAGGTGGTAGAGTTTCGCAGCGACTCGCGAAGTGATCCGGTTCAGAGGGTAAGGTAACCGGTAAACTTACATTTGCTCGAGGCCTAACATCCTGACCTCGGGTTGGCAACGCACCATTACCATCTTTGGTGTCTCTAGGCGGCGTGAATTTCTTACCATCAGGAAATCCGTCTGCTTGTTTGCCTTCCTATAATATAAAAAAAATAAAAAAATAAAACTATATTCAATACATATTTATTACCTGCCTAACTCTTTGAGCAATTCTTAAAGTGTGACGAATAGAAAAGCTTGAATTTCATACTTCAAAGATTCGCAGGGATTGCAATAAAATAGTGTATAAAAAGATAGTGCTATTTCTTTGGCGATGCCATTTCCAGATTAGATTTTTATGAGGTCGGTACGGCACTTCATAAATAAATCTATCCGCGCCATCTTACATAGTTTTGCCACAGCAAATATTTTATAAGCAAAAATTTGGTATTTTGTTACTTTGTACAGTTTATAAATATAGATTTTAAGTAAATGGATTTGTTACCTGGGGGCTGATTATGTATATCTGTTGCCAACTAAAATGGAAAAGTGTACCTACATCAAATAGCTGGCAAATGACATGTTTTATATTTGCTATCTCCAGTGACCAACAGGAATACAATAGAGATAGCAAACACAAATGACGTCATTTGATGTACACTTTTCCTTTTTGAGTTGGCGACTGAGATATATAATCAGCACCCTGGATGGGTAACATTAACAACTAATATTTTAAATGCATTTTTTTTGTACAGACACAGTTAATAGGCTCGAGAGTGGCATAAACTTCTTTTTATTCATATCTTAACGAGTTCCCGAGGAAGAGCTAAAGTGAGGAAGCGGGGGCGCGCACATCATCTGGTAATAACTAAATTAAGGTTCAGTTTAATGATTTTATCTCTGCAGTATATTACAAACAAAGAGTAAATATACTTATGCCATTGATGGATCATTTAACTTTTAAATGCTAAACGAAATCGATAACTTTCTTATTAATCGTTGTAGTAGTAAAAATATTATGTTTTATTTATAACTAGCCTACACGGATAACTTTTGATTTATATTACAACATATGTATGTGTTTTTGTGTTTGTATGGTGTGTGCGTGTGTGTGCGTGTTTGTGTGTGTGAGTGAGTGTGTGTGTGTGAGTGGTAAAGAGGTATGTGGGAGTACAAAAATGTACAAGTCATTGAATGGCGATGCATGGTGGGATGAGGAGGTAAAATTCTCCTTTGAAAGAAAGATGAAAGTCTGGCTAGATTAGGTAGTATGTTTGCAATCGAATGAAGATACGATAGAGTTGAAGAAAGAAATGTACCATTGTTGCAAGCATATAACCAAACAGCGAAAGAGGAGCGCGAAAGAGAAGGTAAGAAACTAAAAGAGAGAACAACTTTGACAGAAACACTTAACTCTTTTGGAGAAAGTGAAAAAGTCTCGTTATTATTCGTCTGCCTCTAGAAATAATAGAATTAAATCTAAAAGTAGTAATATTCTTGCAAGCACGGAAGATGTGTTAAAACGTTGGATTGAATTTTATGGATATATGTATGAATGTGCCCAAGATGCTGCTAAAATGACTCAGAAATTGTCAAACGTCAAACAACACATTTAGCGATTCGTTTGACATTGACGAATTTTCATAATTACTAATAGACTTAAAATGTCGTCTCTGTGATCTAGCGGTTCAGGTGTTGGACTTGACTGCATGAGGCCCCGGATTCAAATCCCGGATCAGGCAACAAAAAGAAAATTTAGTTTTACCAATTTTCTAATAAAAAGAATTGGGATTGGATATGTGCTCGATAGTCTTGCCACCTATCACATTGGGGGAGTTAGTGTCTTCAGCTAGTTGTAGGCGCCCTGGTTGTGCCTCTGCCTACATCTTCGGGGATATGGGTTTGAAGATACTTATTAATACTTATTTATTTATCTATTTTTTTATAGAAGAGGAGGCAAACGAGCAAGTGGGTCACCTGAAGGAAAGTGATCACCTCCGCCTACGGACATCCGCAACACCGGAATATCACAGATCTGTTGCCAACCTCTAGGGAATGAGTACGCTCTTTTATTGAAGGTCCCTAAGTCATAATCGTTTGGGTTGGTACATCGTATTATTAAATTTAAATGTATATTAATTTTTCATGAGTTTAAATAATATCCGAATCAAAACTTAGTTAAAGCAATGTCTGTAGCAAAAACTTCCTTATTGATGTCTGCTAAAAAAAACATATAAAGCAGATAAACGTGCAACACCCATTTTCATTTTATTTATTTCCACAAAATAGAAATGTAGAGCTGGTTTCCTAATTTATGTAATTTTATTAGTTTAAGTTTTAGCCCTAATGATGCTGTGATAAGCGAAACCGGTAGGCTATTTACAAAATAATAAAGTATCTTCACGCCCATATACCCGAAGAGGTAGGCAGAGGCACAACCAGGGCACCCACGACTAGCCGAGGACACTAAGTCCCACAATGTGATAGGTGGCAAGCCTATCGCCAACCGGGCACATTTCCAATCCCGACCAACATTTTTTTTTATTAGAAAATTGGAATAATCCAATTTTTTTTTGTTGGCCGACCTGGGATTCGAACCCGGGACAACACCTGGACCGCTAGACCACAGAGGCGAAATAATAAATTATAAGTGATACGTAAAACAGAACAAGTGTTTATCTATTGTTTTAATCAATACTTTAAACAACTAACCTTACTTTATGAAATCTTTAGTTTAAATATTTTTCAACAGTATTTTTATGTTATTTTGTTATATTAAGTGTATTATTCACAAAAAAGAGTTGATTATGTAATTGTTTTATACGGAGGTGGGCGTTAGTAGCTGCGTCACAGTCCTTCGACTATTGCAGTTGCTACCGAACAGTTACTGTATGATACCATGTAAAATAGCTGAATAAAGATATTTGTATTTGTTTCTTTATTTAAAAATATGAATATTTGGAAGTTTTACTACGCGCTGACGATGGAAATAGCAAATTTATTTATACGAGCTCATTATAACTTCAAAAAACTGACTAACTTAAATGCAACATCCTCGATGCACGCTGGCAGTAATGAAATATAATAATTCGTTTTCTTTTCTTTAAAAAACAAAAGTTTAGAGATGTACTTATGTAATAATATCTTAATTAAATACCAAATTACAAATATAAAATTCTTGTTAAATACAATCTTAAGGAAAACAATCATTTAGCGGCAGTTATTTATGATTTTTATACGTCTAGAGTTTTTTGTTTATACCCATTATAAAACACTTAAAAGAGAAACATTTATGCAGTGTTAAAATCATATATTTTTTTGTTTTTCACTTGGACAAAAATGCTCTGGGCTATGGTGGTTTTCACGGCAATAATACTTGGAAAATTTTCAAGATGGCTTGTAATAAAAGACGGCTGATATTAACATTCGAAGGGTATACCGATCCTCGCCCCTGGCTACGAGCTATTGGCTTTTCAATATATAAAGACTATGTTTGAACAAATACTATTACATCTTATGTACATATACGAGTTTTAATAATGCATTATTTGAATATTTTGGTACCACATTTAAAGTATGCGGTTTGATGATGAAGTCTATATTTTTGGGTCTATGCGTTTATGAAATTTATTTGGTCTTGAAAAACAAGCAGACGGATTTCCTAATCAATAACTCATGGTACAAGATGTACATGGGTAGCGGTGACCACTTAGCACGATGGTTCATTCGCATATAAGTTAGCTTCTTTAGAGGATTACGAGAATGCTAACCCTACGATCAATGAAACCGGGACTATTTGTACTTACCTGTGAAAGGATTTATTGTCACCGTTACTCAAATCGATTTTCAAATGTCAGAGCCGGACAAAGTTGACACAGGGCCCCAATAGCAAAGAACACTAGACTTTGTTAATAATTTTATTTTAATAAATACATATAAAGTCATTATAAAACTAAATATGGACTCGAAACAATTAAAAAATATGATCACTGCTTGTTGTATCAGGACACTGAACCCAAGACGAGAGTCATTGAAATTGTCGTATGTTTGTCCAGTCACTTTCACGAAACAGACTACATGGAGGACATACTTATCGAAATCGAAGTTTTTTTTCAGTTTTACTGCTATATAATTATTTACAAACTCTTATATCAATAACAAGGACATAAGTACCTATTATATTATGCGAGAATCGCCTAGAGTTTTCACTGTACAAACATAATTCACAGGGGGCCCCCTTTGGACAACCCTTGGTAATCTAGTTTTTTTCACTCACTGTTTGGTATACAGCGTTGACTATTTAGATTGGTCAAAATTGACAATTGTGGAACTAGAGATATACCTATAAAGGTCCGGTCTTCTCTTAGAAAATATATATAAAAGATTTCGGTTACAAAAAGAAAAGCATTCATCAATAAAAAATACGTACAAAGTGCTTTTTTACAAATAACGGAAATCAAGTATGGATATATATGTGCGGCGACTAATGGTTTAGTACTATACATCTCTAACTACAGAACCCTAAGGCCCACATGGTACACTTGCTACGTGATTAATCCGGGGCTGACTCTATCATTTGTCATTCAGGCACAAAGTGGCCATTAAGTCTAGTTCAGCTTATCTATGGGTGCCAGTAGATATCCGAGTCCATATCTCAAACACCCTAAAAGCCTGTCAACGATAATATATCGATTCAAATCTACAAATCGTAACAGGATCCATTGTTACCGTTTTCTATGATTGATTTTAATCGATACACCTCATAATTACTTTTCTACACTATTTGAGTGGTTGAATACCTTGACACCATTTTTTAAACTCGTTATTCATTAGGGTTATACGTTAATAAATTTTTGATAACATTAAAAAGAAGAACATGCAGCATTTTTATTAATAAATATTAAAATTATGAAAAATATTATTAATAAGTTAATACTTGACTAAACATGTCCAATGGATGCAAATTAATCGTTTATTAAATAAGCTTCGGTTTAACTTGTTGTAAAAGATATGCATAATAGGTACTATGAGTAAGTATTTTCACACCCATATCCCCGAAGAAGTTGCCAGAAGCACGAATACCCACGACTAGCCGAAGACACTATGTCTCATAATGTGATAGGTGGCAAGTCTATCGCCAACCGGGCACATATCCAATCCTGCGCAATGTTTTATTTATTAGAAAATTGGAAATCCCAGTTTTTTTTTTGCCCGACCAGGAAATCGTACTCTGGACCTCGTGCAGTCAAGTTCAACAACTGGACCGCTAGACCACAGGGGCGACCAATAGGTAGTGTTTTGAATTAAATTTTAACACCCGCATACAGGGATATATTTCTGCTTGCAAACTAGTGTAGATGTGATCACACAAATCTGACTCTACTCGTACCACGAGAAACACTAATACATGAAGTTACAAAAAATCTTTTGTAAAACAAAACTGAAATTTCATTTTGGATTATAAATTTAATAACATCAACGAATCGAAATTACCGATTATGATTAAAAATATTCTGAATCAATACAACGAGTTTAAAGGTTACTCAAGATATTTAAAAACATGTTTTTCAATTTTATTTTAACATACCTAATTCCATTTTACCAATCGCGACAAAATTGTGCAATTTAAAAGTTTTTTTTATCAGGCAAAAGGGTACCTATATGTTACATTTTGTTTCGGTCACTCGTCAGGGTTTTGTAGGAAACCTAAGAAAATCTATGGCTGAAGCCGCAGCCATAGTGGTTGCTGAGTACGAGCGTAAATAAACCTTCAATGGGTCAGATAATCTATTTACAAATCTACCGAATTCAATGGATAGTGCGGGTAGAATGCAAATGAACTAATAGGGAACCTTAGGGATGCTTCAACAATTGAAGCTTTCAAGGCGCAAGTTTCGATGATTTTGAAGTTTCGACTGCCTCGTTGATCGAGTCGCTAGCGTACACGTCTAACTACACCGACTAACCGCGAGGCTCGGGTTCGATTCCCGACGGGGGTAGGCATTTGTGTGATGAACATTTAGATGTCTGCATTTCCGGGTCTGGGTGTTTATCGAATTGATTCTAGTATCTATTTTAGTATTTCTATTTATTAGTATCGTTGACACAAGCATATAACTTGCTTACTTTGGGGTTAGATTCAAATTGTGTAACTTGGCCAGGGGTATTTATTCATGCCTTTTATAAGCGCTTTGGCACTTTATTTTTTTTATTTTGATAGATCTACTTACTTTTGTTGGTTTTGTTCTACGTGGTAACAAACAATTAAATACGTCTCTAGATTTTTTTGGGATGCCATTCTCAGATACAGACTTGATGAATAAGCGAGACCTCACCTTTTCTTATGATAATGGAAGGTAAACAAGCAGACTGATTTCCTGATGGTAAGAAGTCCCCGCTGAATAGAGACACTAAAGGTGGTAATGGTGCGTTGCCAACCTGAGGCTGGGGAACAAAAGTAAGTTTACCGGCTACATGACCCTCGAAACCGAAACACGTCAACGACAGGCATTGGGCGTTATGGCGGCAGGAAAAGTTGAGGCGGTGGTATCAATCCGGGCGAGTCGCTGCGAAGCTCTACTACCTAGTAGGATGTCACGGTGTAGGTGACGGTAAGCCTATGCTCGCCTTTTACGAGCTGCCTGGCAGGAAGGCAGATGGCTTATTCTGCAAAGAAGCCCGGACCGACACAGTGAAATAAATTAAATCGGTTCAGAAGTGACGAAGAAATCGATAAACTTCGTCTAGCTTCGGAAATCCGAATGTATTTTATAACTGTCAATATATCTACATATCTATAATTTCGCTTAAATTTGGATGAGGTCAGCCAATTTAAAAAGAAAAGTATAAAGTATAAAAAGAGTAAAAAGTGTAAAGCCGAAGCGTATACGTAAAACGATGGGAATGGAACATGTAAGATCCACCTTTTTTACAGTTAATAAAATTAAAAAGTATTTGTTAAAATATTGTGATCACAATAATAATATCGGCCTAGGTGGCCTTGGCCTTGCAAAATGATAAGGCCAAGACTTATTTTTTTCCATAGGTAAGTATACCGGCAACCCTAACTTCCAAAGGTAAATATAATAACCAAAATGCTCCTACATAAAAGTAATTGCATTGACTCCCATTTTTATTTCACACATTATAAGAGTCGTTCACCGCGGGGCGCGTCCGGCTTTACGATCGGACGATATAACGTCACTTTACTGCCGTTTTATTAACGGAATACGACTCAGATGACGCCAGTAACTGTATAAGGGCACTAATTTTTAATAGAAGTCGGGTAGATGTGGATATTTTTTTTATTTCTGTTAGGGCAATTAGTTATTTTTACCTCGGCTGTTTCGCTTTGACGCAACACTTAAGCGACAAATTTGAAATAGCATCAATTTTTATATCGGATTGGTCATTTCAGGAATTATTGATTGACAGTAAATATTGACAAAAAAGTATCTTCCCACAATGTGATAGGTGGCAAGCCTGTCGCCAACCGGGCACATCTAACTAATCCTGGGCCACGTTATTTTTATTAGAAAATTGAAGATATATTTTTTTTTTGTTGCCCGACCCGGGGATCGATCCCGTTACCTGAAGTTGTCAAGTCCGACGCCGGACCGCTAGACCACAGAGGCCATATGGTCAAAAACTTTTTAACGCTACAAGATTATTAGCTAGCAAGATATAGATTATTATACAAGATTTCACATACATGTTTCTTTAGTGATGTTTTCTTAACACAATATACATAACAATATAAGTAAAGATAGCTTTACGCACAGGCATTAAATTTGTTAAAAATGAAATTGTTCCTTATTTACTTAAAGCAACTAGCAGCTTGTCTACAAAATAGTCATTAATGCTGAAAAATACAAAAATATGTTATACCATGTTAGTTTCGTAAATATTAATAAAAAAAGTCTTTAAACTTTTTTATATTTTGTTTGCTTGAAAGGTATCGTGATCGAGATTCTTGGCTATAGGTCAAGGATATAGGTCCAGACGTTCAAGTCATAAGCTCATTTGCAACTTATTTGTAAGCATTGCAAAGGATAGTAGACGCACCATAAAAGAATATAATTCATAATAAGAATAATAAATACCCATTATTCCACTTTTACATATATGTGATACCTTAAAGTTTAAACTCTAACAAATGCTGGTACAACCGAGTTGGTCTGATGATGTAGCTCGAAGATAGGAGACAACCCTGGAATGTCTACTGGTTCAACCATCTGATCTGTTCACATTTTCTGACGGCAAGGACGTGATGACAAAGACCTGATGGAAGAACTTGTCTGTGGCTGATGGATTACAGTTTAAAAGGTATTATGTTTCATAATCTTTGTAGTTTATCTAAAAAACATCAAAAGAGAGGTGTTGTAAGTGGGTGCTCAGCCCGAGACATCATTAATCTCCCGAGAAACAATATCTTGACTTAGTGCTGCGTTCTGGTTACTAGTTTTTTATTGGAGGCGTTGCGGCTCGTCGTTCGGCGTTAGGCGCCGGGCGGAAAAGAGTTCTTCGTCGCCGAGACCGGAGTTATGTTGCTGTTGCTTGTCGTGTTGGGAGTCGGAGGGAGGCTAGCGTTTGTCATCGGTTGATCGGTGGAATCTGAAAGTATGTGATGGAGTCTTCTAAATTTGGTGAGTACGTCAGTATCCGGTTTGTAGTTGAGCACGCTGGTGATATCACGTAGTTTGGATGGGCATATTGTAAGTTAAATGTACGTGTATGTATGTCTGTCTGTGGCATTATTACTTTTGAAGGGATAGACCGTTCCCGGCCGGTCGGGGGTTCATTGATTTTTTTAATTTTAAGATTATTATTACGTTATGTACTCTGTATACGTTGAAATAATTGTTTTAAAAAAAATATTTTATCATATTTTTTATTACTTCATAGTGTTTTTAGTTATTTTATAGTTTTATTTAAATTTTTATTATTAATTATATTTATACCAGATCTAAAAGTAATTTTTAATTAAATTATTTTCATAAGTAAAGTTTCCTACTGCTGTTAGCAGATAATTTGATGATAAGAAACTTGTCCTTCTCTGTGTATGACACTTTTCAACTTTAAGTTTAATCCTTTTTAAATTACTGTGACACATGGCATACATGGTTTCCAAGTGTTGTTCCGGTCTCCTTTGCAAAATAGACCGTCTGCCTTCCTGTGCTAGGTAGCTCGTAAAAGGCGAGCATAGGCTACCGTCACTAACACCGTGACATCTGACTAGGTGGTAGAGTTTTGCAACTGTTAGTTAGTAGAGTATTCCTGCCGCCGTAACGTCAATGCTTGCCGTTGACGTGTTCCGGTTCGGAGGGTAAGGTAGTCGGTAAGTTACTTTTGCTGTAGGCCTAAGATCCCGGCTTCAGGTTGCTAACCCACCATTACCACCTTTGGTGTCTCTAGGCGGCGTGAATTTCTTACCATCGGGATATCCGTCTGCTTGTTTGCCTTCCAATATCATACATAAAACATGGATAAAGATATTTGATAACATAAAGTAATATAAGTAAGGCTAAGCAAATTTAGAGCAGATCAAACATTTACTGTGCAGGAAAGATGTAAAGAAGGAAATGTATGTCCCCGTCGTGTCCGTACATTTACAAAGCGCTTCAGCGGCCCTCTCAGACTGCTCCTGTTCAAATTATTCCTGTCTCCTGGACGGACCTAATAGATTGCTTTTTATGCAAACTTAAGTTAAACAACTTTGTTTTCTATCTGCTTGGGTCCAAAAAAATATTTCACAAACCAACACAAACTTGAAAATTGAAAATGCAAGAGTTGATTTTTTTAAATTTCGTAATAAATAAGTTTAAAATAAAAATTGATTCAAAAAAGATGCTTCCTAATTTTTATGTATTTACGAACATGGTTTATTTACAATAACTTTGTTAGTATAGAAAATATTTTAATTAGATAAAGTACATATTCAGGATTTTTATTGAAAAACAGTCGCATGCAATTTTGAGTTTGCAGTTTCAATTAACTAATTGAAACTGCAATCACATTTTATCATAATTTTAATAATAAAAAATTTGCACCTTAGATAGGATGTTTTTAAGATGGCTCATTTTCAATATTTTATATTTTTTAAAACGTGAAAAAGTTTAAATAATTACTATGTTCCTTAGATAGTAATTTCAACTCTTTCCAACTTTAAAAAGTAAAAAAAATCTAAAATTTTAGAACTGGGCTATCTTACGTAAGACCTAAAGATCATAGACAAAAAATTTTGTTAGTCAGACCAAATGTTCACCGTATGGAAAAGATACACGATAAGGGATTTTAGGACCGTTACATAGCTACCTACAATTAGAACTCCTTTACGAAATCCCGTTTTGAAATTTCGAAAATCGATTTTGAACCCAATTCTTCCATAGATTTTGTATAAGTTGCCTTTAACAAAAAAAAAATCAGTCCTACGTTATTGTAATAAAGGTAGAAGCTGAAGTGCTTTATAAGCCTTAGAAATTAATAAAAGAAAAAAGAATCCACAATTATTAAATGACCAAATGGAATTAAACACGTAACCCTATTTAATATTTTCTAGTAATTTAATATAATCGAAAAAGTAATATAATATTTGCCGTAAATTCAATTAATAATGTTTCAGTCGTATTATTATTATTGCTTTATTGACTGATTACTACTTATTTTATGTTGTCATACCCTTTACTGTTTATAATAATATAATTTTAATTTAAATAATTGACATTTTAATAATTAATTATACAATTAGTAACTTATTTTTTATTAGGATATTTACATTTAATTAACATGGACATTTAATAATATCAGTAGTTAGTAATACTATTTTAACTGGCCGAGGTGAATTATGAAGTGGCCGTAGGTACTAGTAGGTAGCGTACTGAAGTTTCATGGCTTAGCATAGAGTATTAATTAATAGGTAGGTACTAATAGTACTAATAAGGTGTACTAGTACATTTTACGGATTGTACGATTACAGTGCGAACCTAAAAATGTCCGATTAAGCACAAGACTATTGTATTCTACCACATAAATGATAGTACTTTCATACTGATAATAATTAAAGCAATTCGTGCAAAATTATTCCCTAACCATTCCAAAATATCAAAAATGCACAACGTTAATATTTAAGTTTTCACTTCTACCGGCACTCTCGGACTGCAACCCGTCTTTTTTCTACGACTGCTATCGCAATCAGCCAATCTCAGAACAAAGAGTATATCATAAAAAAAAGTGTCAAAAACAATATGTTAAAGACTCAGAAAATGAAACATATTTATGATCTAAAACATATATTCAACTCACATTATCACAACTGAACATTTTAGGCTTACCTTAGCACACTTAAATAAGACACTGTCCTACACATTACACAAATGTTAGGCCCTTAGTCCTAAGGCCACAATCTGTAAGACCCTTCTTGCTGCACGATGTTGGTAGACTATTAGTGTTCCTTGTTCACGATCCAACACGTAATGGCCGCCTCCGATATGGATCACTTATATTTATAGGTATTAACTCATAATGACAGCAGTGTTGCCATTATGAGAATTCGTGTTTCTAACAAATATTTTCGCAGAACTTCAATGACTGAAGAAAAATATGCACACTTTTAAATCATGAAACACTTGTAGTGTTTTACGTATCACTTAAGTATAATTTATTATTTTGCCTACCGGTTTCGCCTATCCAGCATCATCAGGGTTAAAACTTAAATTCGTACTACTACTACTAGTAGTAGAAGAACTATAGTACTACAATATATTTTGTAATATTGATAACATTCCCCAGTTATACTGCAGACAGCGCCCAGTTTTACGCGCCGGGATGGGGCGCATCGCAGCGCAATAATCGCTTGCATACATTTTGTATGGAGCAACGGCCACGTGTCGGGCCGGAGCGCATCAGCACGGATTTTTCCGCAGCGGATTTCCGCGAGGCAGACCCGCGCGCATACTCCGATGCTGCCTACAGTGACCAAAGATCATGATATCACTGTTAAGAAAAGAGCACTACAGTATTAGCAATTTAGCAAGTACTAGAAACGCCACTTTCCATACTTGAAGATTTGTATGACAACTACTAGATGGCGCCACTTTCCATACTTGACGATTTCAACGCGAGAGGCCTCTCTATTTCGTTAGTATACTGAGTAACAAAAAGGCGTTGCGGCCCGGCCCGCATCAGTGGGCTTTGCAATGCAATGCGTCCCGGCCCGACACGCTCCGCGCGTCCCGTCAACAGTGGGCGCTATCCATGAAACGGAAAGATTATTAACTACCCAAGATGGGGACTGTGATACGTCTGTCAACAAATTTAGAATATTATAACAAAATACTCAACAATCCGAATTTTGCGGATACATGTTGTCGACTCGAAATCATTATTTTTGTATGTATTATCGAAGTGTCTAGTCGTCCGCTAATTCGGATGAATAATATAAATTAGTCGTCCGATTATCGGATGAATAACATAACTTAATCGTCCAATCTTGTATGACGTATGACTAGATAACCTTTTAAGACCAACGCTAGTTGTCCGTAAATTTTGAAATACCATGCATGTTACCACGACATTACTCTTCATCATATGACAGCTGTCATAAATTAAAAATTAATTTTATTTTATTTATATTCTCGCACAACATGATAATTATATTTCAGTCTGTATATGAAAGACTATTATTATAGATATATATTTATTAATATTATAGATACTCACGGATAATGAAAATTTTTGCAGAGTTGATTTCTTCTTTTCGATCCTCAAATATCAATGAATAAGTTACTGCAAGTAAAATATTATTTTATTATAAATTTCTGGAAAAAAATTTTTTATCAATTTACAGGTGATACTAAAAATAAATTATAAAGTTAGGTTAAACAGTACTTACTTGAAATTTTTTTTAATATTTTTTTTTTTATATTTAGTTCTGATACTCATATTTTTACAGTAAATGACGAAATAATCAAAAAATATGAGTTAAGACTGAGTTAACTCTTAATTAACATTTTCACATTGGTATCAATTAAAAAAAATTGATTAAACCAATTTCGTAGCACGGAGTACACTAAGCGAATAATATTAAGTTGTGTTTAGGGCTTACGCTACTTTCTTTTTCTTATAAGGCAAGTTTACATTAATTTACAGTTGTTCTCTACTTTTATATGAGTATTGGACCTAACGCAGATAAGTCCACGTTAAAAAAACACTTCAATTTTATTCAACGGATTTTTTAATTAAATATTTATGAATCTTTTATCGA
>NJDD01003276.1:584912-614322 GCA_002245505.1 Calephelis nemesis | reverse complement strand
AGACCCGGAAATGCAGACATCTAAATGTTCATCACACAAATACCTGCCCCCGTCGGGAATCGAACCCGAGCCTCGCGGTTGGTCGATGTAGTTAGGCGAGTACGCTACACTCGACCAACGAGGCGGTCATTATGATTTTGTAATAATTCTATGTATTCATATAATTCATTAGTATAACAATAAATTTATGTTATCGGACGATTAAGTTATTTTATTCGTCCGATAAACGGACGAATAATTAAATTTATTCATCCGCTTAGCGGACGACTAGCTACACCCATGTTTTATTATTCAGGTAAGGTTTTAATTGAGATTTCTTTGAATAATTATTAATATAGATAAACAGCAGGATAGGTGAAAATAAGTAAAAAATGGTCGTAAAATGAAAACTAATGGGCCTATACGAATTAATTTTTTATGGGACCAATTCGAAACTATTCCGCATCAAACAAAAAAAGAATTATGTTAATCGGTTTAGAAACAACGGAGAAATCGGTATACATACATGAAAAAAAGTATCGGCCGAATCGAGAACCTCCTCGTTTTTTTGAACTCGGTTAATAAAATTAATTACAAAGTTTAAAAATTATTTTTGGATAGCATTTGACATATACATAATTATATACGCCAAGTTTAGCCTTGCAATGTTGCCTACATGAAGAAGGTAAAGAATTCCAAGTATGCCTCGATTTTTGTTGGCCTGCTTTAACATCAATTCATAAACAATTACTATCTCAATCAATGGGTATTAAGTTTATTTAAAAAAATATATGTACAATGCAGGTTTAAATAAGTTAAGTAAAAAAATAAGTTCTAAAAGTTAGTTCAAAGTCCCTAAGCGGGAAATGCACTTAATAATAGTTAAATCATTGCAAAAAGCTTGTAAATGTATGAGCCTGCAAGGCCAAGTAACCTGCTGTAGGAGGCTCTATATACAAGGTCTTTCGGAAGACCAAAAACATATCGTAATATGAGAGGCAATAACTAGAGAATTCCTACGATCAACTGAAATCAAGGAAGATAATTAGAAAAGTGGATCTAGTACTAGAGGAGATAGCACAGCTAGACTCTTAACAACACCATGATATAGATAGATTTTTGGCAATGCAATGTTAAAATAATAAAAACTACAGTATTAAAATGTAAGGGCTAGTCAGAAGGATTCAGAGAAAGTATATGACAATTAACAACTGTATGTTCTATATACAATGTATCTCCACATAATTTTATATGTACCTATATGTGGACATGATGCCGTTAATCTTTGTTATAAATAAGGAATATGTGTATCCGTAAAATATGTAGTTTCGAACAGCTATAAAAATACTATTCCTATATGACATGTCATTCGGAATTTCGCACACAACTGATCGTAAAATTTACGAGCATGTCACTATGCGCCATCTAGCGTCCGAGATTGGCGACTGCTCACTAAATCTGCGCTGACAGAATGACACTAAACTAGATCTTTTATAGTTGCCACGGTTGGAGTAAATAAAATTTAAACGGTGCTACAGTGAAACAGAGAAGTTTCTAAGTGTTTTTTTAACTTACATTTGACTACAAAGGCACATATTATCTTTTTATCTAAGAAAGTATTTTTAGGAGAAAATAACTTATGTGTATTTAAAAAAAGAGTGAATATGCACCTTTTCACTCTTTTTATAGTTTAGTTTAATTTCACCTCTGACCCCTTCTCCACTTTCCATCACTTATCATAATAATCTGTTAATATTTAATAACAAAAACTGTATTTTCGAAGAAAAGAGTGACGTGAGTCGTATGAACCATTTTTTACATGATTCGTTTCTCTGTGGACAACAAGACGTTAATAGTATTAACTTTACTTGAATTTAGTAATGTCTTCAACTCTGTAGACCACGACGTGCTATTGGCAGTGTTTGAAACTTTTAATTCATCTCCCGCTTCTGTTATTTAATTTCGCAGTTATCTTCAAAGACGAAGACAATTTGTTTAAACGGCAGAAGTTATGTCATCTTGGTCGATCCAATTCAAGTCCATACAAGCGGTGTGCCTCAGGATGGAGTTTTGTTACTTCTCCTATTTAAATAATTCTGTAACTCTGTTCTTATCCTCCCTCTTCGCTGATTTGACGATAAGGCCGCCTCTGTCTATCTTATTCTTTAAGTTTTATTTGATGTACGAGCTTCTCTGTATTTGGTGCACAATAAACAGTTACTGTATTTTAACGTATTTTTTTTTTATTTGTTTGTTTTCAAAACCATTTCTTTTACATTTAAATATTCCTTCACACCTTGGAAAACAAAAACTATTTAGGCTATTATTTTGAAGAATTTCTAATTTAGCTTGCAACAGATTACAAATTTGTTTAATATAAACTAGAATCGAAATGTAAATTTCGAACATTGTTCATTTCTCACTAAAATAAGTAAGTACTTGGGTAAACGATTAAGAATAGTTATTTTTTATAGAAAAGTTTAAAATCTTAAAACGTTTGTGGATGAGTGTACAACATTTCGTCGTAACAAGTGTTCCAGAGACTATAAAAGTTCGAAGTTGAGCATTAATTTTATTACTAACTCTCTATTCGATTAGTTTTTCCCATTTTGATACAGTTAGGTGTATTTTAACTAACACATTTTTCTAGTCACCTAAAATGTTTTAAAAAAATATGTCTGAATATATTATCTACTACTAAACATCTGCTAATAAATCCGTGAAGGTAAGAAAAAGTAAAAATTATACTTATTGAAATATTTTGTAAAAACAATTATTGTTACTTTATGTGCATAGGATACACCTAAAACTAAGTTTGTTAAAATTATTATCTCTCTCTCGTCGGTTTGGTTGGTATTACACAAAAGAATGCGTAATGAATCTACAAAGATGTTTCATATTATGATATGCGTTGTCTGATTTTACTTTTCTTTAGAAAGTTTTGAATAAACAATACCTCTCGTATTCTATAAAATTATCTTGTTAATACATTTTAAGAGCCAAAAGAATAGTGAAATTTGAAATCCGGAATGTCTCGAAATCGTTATTACATTGTAAAATCATCAAAAATGTGAGCACTGACACACTGTTTTATTGTGATGATAAATGGTGGATAAAGTAAGGGTCTTTATCAACTAGGACCTCGAACTAATGCTATATTATTTATTATAGTTATTAATACGATTAGGTACATATATACTTCGGTCAAGGCCAAGTGTTTGCCACTGTATTATTTTTGCTGTAAAATCCATCTTATTAATATTTAATCAAATAAAGACATGGTTAATATAAGGCTAAGAGCTAAAAAAACCGTTAAAAACTTTTAAAGTACATATCAGAGTTAAATAATTTTACAAAACGTATCCGGGACTTATACAAAGGTTCGTGGTCTGCCTTTATAAAGTGGACTTTTATATCAGACGAACCCCGCGAAACACGACCTCTTCTAGCAAAGTAATATACTCGGATATAAAGAATCTAGATTTGACAACCAAATTTACAAAAATCAATATGGCTGATTCACTAACCTGACAATGTACATCTTGAATCCGTGTAGTAAGTTCGCGTTAAGAAAGCAGTTTATTACTGTCGTTATCCGCTCCCACATTAACCAATTAAGTCACTCGTAACTAGAAAGTCTAGTTCACATTCAGAATAATAAGTTTGATAGATTTGTTTGTAACATAATATATTGAAATATATAATACTAGCAGCTCGCCCCGGCTTCGCACTTGTATAAAATATACATATAAACCTTCCTATTCAATCACTTTATTGAAAAAACCGCATCAAAATCCGTTGCGTAGTTTTAAAGATTGAAGCATACAGAAGGACACAGGTACAGAGGAAGCGACTTTGTTTTATACTATATAGTGATATACGTACAGTTATTATGACATTGGCATTTATATGTTTTTAGAAATATTGCGCCAAACAGGGCGAAGTTGGGAAACTCAAAAGTTTGTTAATTACAAAGTTGGGATCTTTAAATACTTTTCGTTTTTGAGGCTGCCCTTTAAAATGAATATTTTTAATATTTTAGCAAATTGAGTTATTATTTAGATTAATTAATACTTAATTTATAAAAACATAATACACTTATTAAACCCTATTCAATTTGTGGAGTACCTTAAACTCAAAGTTACTAATAATAAATTAGGCAAATGATATCTTGTAAAATTAGACAATTGGCTTAGGACGATATACCTGTATTTACCTTATCTCATACTCGTACACCACAGTACTTAGTATGTAGTTTAGGTCTTCTGTGGAATGTCGTCGCAGTCACAAAAAATAAACGAATTTATGTTGCATTGGGCGAAAGTTTAGAGTACACATTAAACAATACAGACCATCTACTACGCGCTGATGCGTTTCTTTGTCAGCAGCAGGTGTTTTTATTAGGAGCATGTCCATATCTTGATCTAATATTAAATTTATTTCGGTATTATTTCTCTTTTAGCTATTGTGTTATGAAATTATTACCTAACCAACATAGCAAGTTTATGTAGGTTAACGTTTGGGTAGGATCAATTTTTCAAATATATCTAGTTAATTTTGTGTATGTTTTATGTATGAGCAATGAAAATGAGCAAGCGGGCGAGCGAAGCGAGTGAAGGTCTCTGTCTTGAGCTGGGGTCGAAGTTGCATGTTTTTTCTAAAATAACTTTATTAGTCTTGATCCCTTCATTTCCACCTTAGGTCTTAACGATGACGTGACGGTGAAGGTGATTGGCTATTGCGGCTGCGTCGTGATTTTTTCATGAAAGTGACGCTGTCATGATGGTGATGGTGTTGGTTATGATATAGTGACAGTGTCGGTAAAGGTATGTCGTGGTTGAGTGACGATATGGTAGTGGTGGAGTGATGGTAACAACGAAGATTATGTTGTAACTGTTTCGTGATTGTGATGCCAATATTGTGCTTGTTTCGTGACAATATCGTGGCGTTATCTTGATGGTTTCGGTAAATACAATGATTTAGTTTTGTCGTGACGATATCGTGACTGTTTGGTGACGTGATGATTTCACGATGATGTCATGAAAGTGATGGGATGAAGTCAAGACGATGCTGTGACTGTGTCGTAACGTAATCATGATGGTATTTGTATAGAATTTGTGACTCTATCGTGATGGTAACGGTATTTGTAATGGTACCGTGACGGTCTAATAACGATGTTGTTACGATATTGCGACAATCTCGTGGTAGTCGTGACGGTGTTTCGGTTTCAAATATACTTTTACATTTAAGAATAAAGATGGAAAATAGGTTTTACCAATTTCACTTTAAATTACACGTGATCTAGGTGCACACAATAGTACTCAGTAAATATCCTCGTACCTATTATACTTCTAATTAAATTTACGGATATTATGACTGTAATCACATCTGAATATGTTTTAGTAAGGTAGTCCTTACTAAAAAACATTAACAAAAATCACTTTGCTATTAGCAAAGGTTTACTTCGTTTACTAGTTAACAAACATTCAAAAAAAAACATACAGATGAATTAGTAACCTTTTCCTTTTCAGAGTCAGTTTCTTTCAGAGCTTAAATATTTTTGACAGATCATAAGGGCATATCCTATCCTATAGTAGGAGTAGTTTTGTGTTTTTAGTGTACGTTTCACTCGGATTTTTGTGTTTTAATAGATCACTTCTTTTTTTCTGTGATCAAGACTGAGAAATTAACTACGTGTCTGAAAAAACTACAGCAACAGAAGGTTGTACATTTCATTACTTGCGCACTGTTCCAAAGCCACTTATCAATTTGCTTTGCGTTAACATTTTTTTAACATTTGACATGTTGCAATGGTGAATGCTGACTTATTGGTAACGTAAAACGATTTAATGTTTGCTTGCGAAGTCTCAGTGCGGGGGTAGACTAGTTACCCTGGGTGAACTTAAAGAAAATACTTATTAATTTCTATACTTCTTATCGTCGGTGCTTGGTAGAATTCCATTCTAGAAACAATTTATTCACAAGTGTAGTGATTAAATTGTTTCTAAAATACTTATAGGCCTATGATCTAATGCGTACAAATTTCATTAAAACTATTAAGAGTATCAAACAAATAAAATCCTCATCATTTCCAGCGTATCATCATCCGTGGCCTTTTTCCCCGGAGATTGAATAAGGCTCGAGTGAAGTCGACTCCGGATTTATGAGGATTCTCTCCGACACTGCACTCCTTTCTGATTGCCAGTTTATTTTGTGTCAAAGTGCGTGAGCTTTTGCTTCGACGCGAAAAGATCTCGTGGATTAATGTACCGCTTACAGTAAACTTGATATGTTTAGAATCTATACCTCTTCCCGTGTTATTGCCTGTAAACGATGTTGGTTAACTGCTAGCGAGCATCCCTTTGTTAGTCAACAGTCTTGGGAGCATAAATAGGTGGTAGTATTGCGATGTAATATTGCTTACTACTACTTTGAAAAAAAAAGATTTAATTTTTATATTGTTTAAAATAGTAGTGCTTACTACTACTTTGAACAATAAAAAATTAAAAATTTTCAATGATCCCCTGATAAAGCTTAAAACTCATTTCGATTACGTCAGCTTTCAAACAAAAACATCCGCATCAAAATCGGTCAAACCGTTGAAAAGTTAATGCCACAAATATACATACGTTTTCCATGAAGAGTTAATGAAACCCCTCGTTTTGCATTAAGGGTTGAAACAACGCATTACAATTGTTTGGAAGCTACGATGATGAGATAAATACACATACACACTTAAACAAGTCAAACTTACAACACCTCTCTTCTATGGCGTGTTTTAGAAGAACTACAGAGATTAAGAAACAACCATAATGCCGTTAGTTTAACACTTCGATCAATCAACCAGCTCACATTACATTCATCAGGTCCTTGTCACCAGGTCATCGTCATCAAATATATGATTAGATCTAATCACGACGAATCGAATGAGTCCAAACTCGATAGTTTTACTAGTACACAATCCAGGGTTACATCTCTTATCTTCAAGCTCCATCATCAGACCAGCTTGACTGTACCAGCATTCGTTAGTGTTTTAACTGTATATTTTTTATGTATGTTAATCGTTTTAGCTGTCATTTCTGAACCAGCTTTACAAATTCTTTTTTATTTGAAAAAGCATTCTTCAGAAGTGGCCCATTGCTACCTAGTGGATTAACTATATCATCATGGATCCACATGATGATATAGTTAATCCATTTCCTGAAAAACAATCAAAATTTTAATATATATCCTATAACTTCTAGAGAGCGTAAGAAAAGACTCAGTGGTCACAAGTTCAAGATAATAATAATATAAAAATTCTTATCTGCAGTTATTAAACTGTTTAAAAACAAATCCAGTAGACAAGTAGGTAGGTGAACGTGTGCCAAATCACTAGATTTACACACACACACACTCACACACAAATGTATTTTTTTGCATAACGCCGTATTCCTGAGAGTGGAATCAGAGAAACAGAGAATTTGAAAGAAAGCGTTGGCGAGAAAGGGCTTGCTCGGTTGGTTCGATCATGTGGAAGGAATAACTTACAAAAGATGGACCAAGCAAATATTCAACGCGAATGTCGATGGATGTAGGTACCAGGGAAGACTTAGATCGAAATTCTAAGATCATATTGCTAGGATTTTATTTGGAGATACACCATTTTCTACGAAACTGGCGTGTTTTAAATTTGAATGGAAAGGGTAAAGGGAACCAGGCAGGTCTGTATCGTGACTTTTGGCACTCGATACTCTCTATCTAGTCCATAAGGGATTTAGCGTGAACATAATATGTTTGTGTTTGTATTTTCAATGGAAAGTGCGTTTGTGGCTACGGAGCGGTCATGGCTCATGTCAAGATGCGTTTAAAAAGGAGCAGTAGGTGCTTTATCTGTATGAGGCCTCTTGTGGCATAAAATAAAAAACCAATACCGATGAAAATAAAAATATATTTGATACACTTTTATGCTCTTTTATATTCGCCTCTTAAATCTAGCCTGGAAACATGAAACATAGATCTCTTAAAGTTCAGTTCAGTCCGATATTTGCTCGCTACAAACTCGGAGACAGTTACCGGGGATGTTTTATTGACTTCATAAAATAAGCAGGTAAAAATTTCCCCAACACGTCTCCTATTTTCTATCTATCTACTAATTTTTTCGTGTAGACTTGAATAAATAACAGATTTAAGCTTTTCATAAATGTGGAAACTGTTGAAGGCTTATTACGATATTTATGGTTTTTCCAGTTCCGGGTTCCTTGGGTAAAATATCATCTTGCCTCTTCGTCTGGCGTTCGTCATGTTCTGGTTCGAAAGGTAATATAGACAGGAGACTTTCACAATAGGCCTATTAATCCAGCTTGGATAAAATGCCTATTGTGCAAGTCTACACCTGTAACATCTATAGTGTTTACAGGTCAAGGTAGTATCTTAATATCAGGAGAGCCGTGTGCTGGTTCGATGACCTCTCCAATAAATAGCTCTCAAGATTTGGAAATATTTTTGCGGAATAATTTGACTCAATAAAAAAGTATAGACGGGGGCAATTGCATCCAATTGCGAACGAAAAAGTGAGGACAACTTTTTGCTATGTCTGCGAAAGGCACGCGTGGGGTAGGTAACGCACGCCAAGATAATTCTCAGATTGATTTTTTCCGATTGCTTGACTTGATTAAATTATGTTATGTAATTAAGTTATGTAAATTACGGCTAAGTTCTAAAATGCTGATGATTCTGACATATTAACTTTAAAGTTTAATCAAAGTGTATTTAGTGCTTTTTAAGTGAAAAAGTAACAAACGTGAATCAACACATCTTCACAAAAATTTCGCATCTATATTAATATATAAATGAAAGTTACACTATTTATTAATCAAGAACGGCTGCACCGATTTGGCTGAAAATTGATAGGGAGGTAGCTTAAAACTAGGAGACGGACATAAAGTACTTTTTATTTCGTTCGACTGTAAAGAAACTAGGACAAACAACATTTTATTTTTTCCCATAAAAGCTGAGCGGGTGGAACGATCGTCGCTTGAGCACCTAGTTTATAATATCAGTAGGTTAGGATAGGACACAGTAGGAAGTAAAAGCACCACATGATGTTGCACGTTGAAATATCAAATTATCGCTTTCTTCTAGCTCTCATCTATATCCACCAAAAAAATCGTAAAAATCGGTTTACTCGTTTTAAGGTAAACATGGGACATACGCACAAACATACATATTCTGGAAATTATTCTATTAGTAAGGATGAATGATTATTTTCTAAACCAACGTGTTTATGTTGACACCCACACAAAAATCAAAACTTACATATACACCTATTTAAAAAAAATTGACACATTTTTTTCTGTCTTACAGTACTTAACATTTTTAATATTGTCTACAACAAAGTTCTTTTTAACGGACTTCAAAAAAAGGAGGACGTTCCCCATTCGACTTTTTCTTTTTTTAAATGTTTTTTAAGCGATTACTCGACCAATTGCCAATGGATTTTATTGAATGAACTGAAATGAAAATTAATTATTTGCAGAATATGTGTGTTAAAAAGTTGTTATAAAGATATTTAAGAATACAACATATTCTACCACATCGTGGTGTGCAAATATTTAATTAAATTTTAAGAAGGTACATATTCATACGCAAATGTACATTTAAATTGCAGCACTTATTTACATTTTTAATAAACATTTTATTTATTTATAAACATAAGTTTCATAATTTATTATTATTAAATTTAAAGGTATTTTTTTATAACAATGGAAGGCAAATAAGCAGACGGATTTCCTGATTGTAAGAAATTTCCGCCGCCTAGAGACACCAAAGGTAGTAATGGTGCGTTGCCAACCAGAGGCCGGGATGTTAGGCCTCGAGCAAAAGTATTTTAACCGGCTACCTTACCCTCCGAACCGGAACACGTCATGACGTTATGGCGGTAGGAATAAGTAAGGCGGTGGTACCAATCCGGGCGAGTCGCTGCGAAACTCTACCACCTAGTCAGATGTCACTGCGTTAGTGACGGCAAGCCTATGCTCGCCTTTTACGAGCTGCCTGGCACAGGAAGGCAGATGGTCTATTCTAAAAAGGAGCCCGGAACAACGCGGGGAGATTAATTTTTAGTCCTATCTACCGTACACTACCACCGTTTCCAAACCTAGCCAGTTCCTTTTTAGAAATATATGTCATGATTTCATGGTGATCCAATAATAGTTTTATCAGGATCCGACTAGTAGGTGGATGTTGATAAAATGTAATTGGGACCACTTTGGAACCATTTGCTATCTTTCAAAAAATAATTCTCAAATCGCGAATTTCGGAAATTAAATAGTTCATAGATACGCTTGCTTTTATCTTTAATAAAAGATAAGTTGTACCCTTAGGTATTTGACCAGCAACTTGTAAGAGTTGCTGCCGAAGTTGATCTGGAGTGAGTAGATGGGGGTTTAATTGTCCAATAAATTGTTCGCAATCATCGCGGATAAGGTGAAGTCGGCGATAGCAGTGTAACTAGCAGTGTAACTAACATGGTACCCAATGAAACAGAGTCGGTTTTTGCAGTTTTAATATGATTAACTATTTATTTATGTAATTTAATTTATTATAAAGCACGTCACCCTTACCGAGGATAGTATATTCTTATGTCCCTTTATATACGTACTTAAATCAAGCCTAGGACTATAAAACATAGATATTTCATAGATCTCTTAAAGTTCAGTTCGGTCCGATGTTTGCTAGCTACAAACTCGGCGACAGTTACCGTGGACGTTTTATTGACTTCATAAAATAAAAGGTAAACTTTCCCGTCACACCCGGGTACCGTTTGTATGAATTACTTTTAAGGTTATGTCGGGGTAGTGGGATTAAATTGAATTATGTATTAAACTAGCCGTGCACCAATGAACCGTTGTTATTTCAGTTCAATTGGATATGTATCTAGTTATATACTTATACCCGACTTTTCCATCTATTACCTTACCTATTCCTGCCGCCATAACGTCATGACGTGTTCCGGAAAACTTACTTTTGCTCGAGGTCTCACATCCCGGCGTCAGGTTGGTAACGCACCATTACCACCTTTGGTGTCTCTAGACGGCGTGAATTTTTTAACATCAGGAAATCCGTCTGCTTGTTTGCCTTCCAATATCATAAAAAAAACACCCGTACAAGAGAAATAAAGCTGTGGCGAACACAAAATGTATTTAACACATATGTGCACCAAACATTATATATTTTTTTTATTTTAGAATATCAACAAAAAATCTGCAGCACAAATTTCAAAATAAACGTAATCTAATAAATACATTAAACATAAGCCAATTAAGGATTTTCATTTTGTTTTCTATACAGTTTGCTAATGTTTAGCGTCAGAATGACACAGTCATATAATAGTTTTATGTTAAAAAAAACAATTTTAATAACTTTTTATATGTAAAGAAAGAAACCAAAAAAAAACAAAACGAAATTAACATAATATTACTACTAAAATGCTTACAAAAACAAAAACCAAAAACCACTCCAGTGCTGAAAAACGGTTAAAATAGTAAAAATATTACTTATTTTACATAACAACACTTGAAAATAAATAAAAATATGAAAAAATAAAATATAACAGATAATTAAAAATGGGTGATGTTATGCTTATATTTATTGTGTTTATATATTGTTTACTGTGCAGTTTAGTTACTACGTGATGCATTAAATCGATTCAGTCGTTTAACTTGAGTCTTAAGGTGGTTGTATACATTATGTTTAAAAACATTTTTGGAGCTATGAAAAATGTCAATGTCAGCGAAAAGTTTGTTATAAGTAGTCGGCAAACGCAATGCAAAATTGTAAGACTTATAATTTTTTCTCACTACCGGTACATCAAATAAGGTAGTGTGCCTTGTACGTTTTCCAGGAACTCTTAATTTTAATATTAAGTGTTATATTAGACACTGTCACGTTTAACATTAAATCTACGTGTTGTTATATTTAACATAAGGTACATATTCACAGTTTTCACATATTCCGCTCCGGTGGTAGTTTTTATTATTATATAGACTCGTCACAAGTGCCTCTTGTAAGGTGAATGTGAATAAAAATATTTTCTATCCTATTCTATTTTATTATATTCTGTTCTATTCAGGGCATTGAGCTATACTAGACAACCTTAGGCTCTCCAAAACCTAAGTGTGATGTAGCTAAAAACTATCGCGATCACGTCAGCTTTCAAAAAAATTCGCCATCAGAGTAGACCATCCACACATACAACAACAACACACACATACACATACGCACGCACGCAAGCATACACACTTATCGAACTTATGGCTGAAGCATCTGATTTCTTAATAAGGTTCAAAACTCAATGCAAATCAAAACCATCTAAAAACCAATTTAAAATACAAATTGTTTATAATGTAAACCTAAAATACATTCAATATTTATATTCACTTTTTATTTAAAAGTACTTTTGTATGGAATTGAAAATGCGTTCCAAAGCTATGTGTGTGGTCAGACTAATAAATTACAGTTTTAAAGCGAAACGACTAGGGGAGAGATTGATATGTTTTGAATATTAAGAGAATATACCGATTACACTTACGATTAAATCTGCCTTTCTTGCCAGGCAGCTCGTAAAAGGCGAGCTGCCTGGCAAGAAATGGCCTGGTAAGCCATTACCATCACTAACACCGTGACATCTGACTAGGTGGTAGAGTTTCGCAGCGACTCGCCCGGATTGGTACCACCGCCTTACCTATTCCTGCCGCCATAACGTCATGACGTGTTCCGGTTCGGAGGGTAAGGTAGCCGGTAAACTTACTTTTGCTCGAGGCTTAACATCCTTACCTCAGGTTGGCAACGCACCATCACCATCTTTGGTGTCTCTAGGCGGCGTGAATTTCTTACCATCAGGGAATCCGTCTGCTTGTTTGCCTTCCTATAACATAAAAAAAAAACACTTCACTAAAATTTACAAGACAGAGATGTTTTACGATTTTACAATAGTTATAGAGTAATTGGTCGTTTAGTATGGATGTAACTTAGCTTGAAAGGATTGAGCCTTGGAGCAGTGAGAATGCTATCTGAGACAGATATCCGGAGCAGCCAGATATGAATGGGTTTGTATCTGGCGTCTGTCATATCATATCAATGAGAAAATTCGGACTCAATACTGGCATCAATAACCATAACAAAATTTAGTTCAGTTCATTGTTTGTTCGTCGTTTCACAATCTCAGCTCTAGTACTGTCTGTTGTATCTTATAAAATATAGGATTATGATATTTTTACACAATAAAAAACTGTACAAGTATTTTCGTAAATATTTACTGGAAAATATTAATATAACAGTTAATTAAGGCTTTTCCGTACGTTACATGTAACCTTATTTTAACAAAACTATATGTAGGTAGTAAGTATGACATTTCTGGAAGAAAGGAATTTTGAAATGTCCTACTATTGATAACGAAAAACTATCCAAAATTATAACATTAAAAAGAAATCTATTATCTTGTACATTCTTCCCGCTCATATCTACAACCGCACCCAGATACGTTATTATCTTTATATCAGTTACAACTTAGTATTAAAAATATCGACTTAATAACACGTTAAAAGACAGTTGACATCTCTGAGTATGAGCGTTTGTGGGTTAGTCCCACCATAGTATTAGTATTTAATGGATAAATGAGAAATTTATTTTCCTACAGATTAAGATAAGCCACAATGTGAATGCAGCTAAAACAATTTCTAATTCAATTAACAAAACTAAAAAAATAATAATAAGAAAATATGAACAAAAAAATGAATAAATTGTAAAATTGAGTTGAATGAAAGCGAACCAGACCCTACGTAAAAAATATTTGTCGTTTTTTTATAAAATATTTATTATAATATTTTGCCATTATCATAATTTTAGATATAATTCCAAACCTTTATTATTTGTATCAGGTCTATGATTAATTTGTTTTAGCAGATGTATTTTTATTCTTGCTTTAGATCTTAGTTACAAGCCGCTATCGTTTTGATTTTAGCAGCTACTAACAGTTTGTATTGAAAACAGAAGTCTTGTTTTTCCTAATTTCCCTGCAATTTTCCCGGTTTTTCTCTTCAAAAGAACGTTCCGCCAATAACCAACACCAGTGAAATGTAAATAATTAGCAAAGTTGGTTTATCGGAATGGAATCCGAAATGGAGATTCATTTTTATATTAATTTCAATATTAATATAAAAAAAGAACTGTACTGTAAAATGTATCTTGACGTTCATATCCCCGATAAGGTAGGCAGAGGCACAACCACGCCACCTATGACTAGCCGACAACACTGAGTCCCACAATGTGATAGGTGGCAAGCCTATCGCCAACCAGGCACATATTCAATCCCGAGCAACTTTTTTTTATTAGAAAATTGGACCCGGCATACGAACCTGGGACCTCATGCAGTCAAGTTCAACAACTGAACCGCTAGACGACATAGGCGATTTAATACGAGTGTGTATAATATACTAGATAGGTAAATTACTAGTACCAAATCTGTCGTCTATTCTTACATGAAATTTTTGGTAAATTCTGTGAATTATGTAAAGCTATAATGTAATGAATAGAATGAATGAAATGAATGATTCAATGTATGCATCGAGAAAGGTCTTGTACTCGTTATACGCACGAACATTTTTAACAGCCGTAAAGGGCGCCGAAAAGCGGACATTTTCCCGTAATTTCAGACGAAACTGCGTTATATGATTGTATAAAACATTTTACGATTAATAAAATATGTTTCACGGGCGTTTCGTTTATTAACGGCCGTTTTGAAAGGGGTGAATCGATTTTATAAGGAGTTGAAATGAATTTTCAACGTGTATGTTAAATAAAAAGGCGATTACCTTAACTAGTTGGAGTTTTCGTTTAGTTAGTGCAAGCTTTGTCTTTCGGCACGATCGACTAAATAATGGATTAATGTTGACACGATTTTGAAGGAAGCTGGAGATGACTCCACTTTTATAGAAAATTGTGCATTCGATAAACCTACCACTAATATGATTCCATTTTTATGTCAAAAAAGATAGGTGTCTATAGAAGACTTGTATTTTTCATAGCTTTAAATATTGAATTCCATTGATTGGTTTGTTTTCAAATCTCTTATTTGTAGGTCACTTAGCCATTTTATTTAATGAAGCTTGGTTGTTAAACTTTTCTATTATTGCTAATAAAAATATAGCATGGGGAACAGGAGTGGCCAGAAGACAGGATAGAAGTAGAACAAAGCGAAGCGCGAGGGCACTACTTTTTCTCGAAGAGTTTCGCCAATATTTGTTTCACTATTTTGAACACAACTTGGGTTTTGTTCAATCCAGATAAACAAAATTTTCAGGATAAGATGTTTAAAATAGACTTGATAAATTTAAAATACTAAGTCGCATATTACTTTAACACGTTATTGACATCTAGAACCCCGGATTTTGCCTGACCTATGCACTGAAAAAAAAAAATCGATATTTAGACTAGTAACAGGTACACAAACGATAAACGGTACTTTAATTATTACATAACGTCATCATTTGGGTGATGCGAGTTAAGTTTTATTATGAAAAATAGATATCTCTATGCTTTAATTTTTTAACGTTTACTTTTTTATTTTATTTTGTTATGGTATTCGAAAGCAAACAAGCAGACGGATTTCCTGATGGTAAGAAAGGTATTTGATTGGATATATTATATTATATTATATAGATGTAGGTACCCGGGGAGACCAAGGTTGAGTTTCCACGATCCGGTCACTCGGATTTTATCCGAGGGTGGTTTTAAGAGTCTCCGACACCGGCGTGTTTATATGAAAAGGGTAATGAATGTGAAGGAAGCCAGGCAGGTTTGTCGGGATTGTGATTTGTGAGCTCTGGTCCTCAATACACTCTGCCTACCCAATACGGGAACTGACGTGTATGTATATATGTATGTAATATGTATGTATACATTACACTCGAATAATGCACTTAAAGTTTTTCTATTGCAAGTCCATGGGCGTTACAGTCACGCCCTCAGACTTTAGACCTTGGCCCTTCAATTGTACTGGTGATAAATTACCAGCATTGATATGAGTCTATTGTTTAGGGATTTTATTGTATCACGAGATTTTTGAAGTATTTTTCCTGCTCCACCGGAATGGAATGGAATAAGAGAATTGAAAAATCAATTTACCCTTACTGTTAAAAGTAAGAATTGAAAACAAATAGTAACGAAAGTTATTTTTTCTGGACATTTTATTTAAACATACGGCTATTTCACATTTTTTTAAATTATACGAAAATGTCTGACTATGTTACATTTAGGAACTACTCTTCTGTTTACTGATTTTTTAGGTAGACTAACGAGCAGGTGGATCTGATGACAAGTCGTACTCCTTTAAATATCGAAAGAATAAAAGATATCAAGTTGGTCTTGGGATATGAGCATTTTTGTAAGTTCATATTTACATCAAGCGTATATTGCCTCTCAAAAACGAAAAAGTGCAACGGCAATCAAGATCCTACCAACTGACTACACTCGGAGAATAAACTATCAATCTAAATTGTTAGATTATTTCAATTTTTGCGATATAGTGGGTCGAAATATCCTTTTTTTATGACATTGGAAGGCAAACAAGCAGACGGATTTTTAGTTACTTTATGTGTTAAAAATGTTTGAGTGTAGAAGAAATTTGGAACTCAAGAAATAGATTTAAATTTTCACATTTTTAACAAAGAGAAAAAGAAATCGATACCAGAGATGATCCTGCTATTTACCTCTCTTTGACGATTGTCTATCAAAGTCTTTCACAAAGTGGGCAATAACGCCCTCTTGAGGGCGTTGGAAGGCTACAGGGGAGCGGTAAGAATACCTGAAAAAAATAGTTATATTAAGCTCCAGGCTAGATTAAGTTGTTATTGAAGTTTTTGACGAGAAAAAAAAACCACCCGCCTTACAAAATTTCTGATTTTCAAAGCAGGCATTACTTGAAATAAGTCTAAAACTTATTTATAAGTGTTGATATTGCATGGCAAACAAGTAGACGGATTTCCTGATAGTAAGCAATTCACGCCGCCTAGATTCATGCCAAAGGTGGTAATGTTGCGTTCCCAACCTGAGGATGTTGGGCCTCGAGCAAAAGTAAGCTTACCGGCTACCTTACCCTCCGAACTAGAACACGTCATGACGTTATGGCGGCAGGAATAGGAAAGGCGGTGGTACTAATTTGGGTGAGTCGCTGCAAAACTCTACTACCTACTTAGATGTTACGGTGTTAGTGACGGTAAAGCTATGCTTGCCTTTTACGAGGTGCCTGGCAGGAAGGCAGATGGTCTATACTGCAAGGATCCCGGACCAATAATTTCAAACATTAGCCAAGTTGTGGAAATGAAGACTAATTTTCGCCACGAAGACAGTTTCCCGCCTCTGTTTGTAACACCGTGTACGACACGTCAAACGTTAAAAGCCTCTTTCCATGCGTTTCCCAACATCATTGAAAAATGGCTCCCAGAATTGATACTGACATATTCCACACCCATTTTAAAACAGGCTTAATGTCTCAAAATAACACTGTGGAGGAATTTCAATTTTATACTCTAAATCGTAAAGTAATAATTTCCGTGAACAAAATTTGGGCTTTGTGAAGAAAGACGTTCTTCTTCATATTTATTAGTGTTGCTCTTTTTGTGTGTAATGGATTTTTAAGTGAATAAACGTTGAGAGAAGCAATAAACTTCGGTTTTAGGGAGTAAATTACTTTGAAGTGTACTTTGTCTTTTTGTGTTTGACTTATTTGAAGTTTTTATGAAACTAGCTTCTGCTTGACCACATAGCAATTAGTTTTTCTCTTATTTGTAATTTGGCATGTTCTTTGTCAGGTTGAATCCTGTCAAATGATATTAAAAATACAGGTTAGTTTTAATTATGAAAAATATTATTGAAGTGAAAACTTCTTTAGCGGCGTTGCGCACTTTTTTCGGGATGGGTAAAAACTTCTAAACTCGCGTCAGGACACGTGACCTGATCGAAAATTCATAAGACGGCGCAGGGCGCTTGCGTGAATGTTCGTGTTGCCGCGTTTGTATACGATAGCGCAATAAAAGAATATTGTATTCTACCACATAAATGATAATACTTTTATACTGATAATAATAGCAATTCGTGCAAATAATTTTGCATTCCAAAATATCAAAAACGCACAAAATTAATATTCAAGTTTTCACTTCTTCCGGCACTCCCGGAGTGCAAACCGTCGTTTTTTTTATTTTTCAATGTTCACCTTTGATGTTCGCTCCTAAAATTACCAAATAGTCTACAATACGAATTTCGAAAATTGTGCTCATATAATCATGTTTGTTATAAACAAACAAAAAACAATAAACTCTATTCAGTATTTTCAATTACAAAAATGGTAATAACTCTTATAAATCATATATTATATCATATATAAGACATATATTATAAATGGCTAATATTAAAAATTCTGGTATCTATTTAAGTATTTCTATAAGTACTCGTAGTCTAAGAGAAAATCGTTGACAAACACCCATAACACAGGCCTATAATTTGCTTACTTTTGGGCTATATTCAATTTGTACAACTCATCAAGGAATATATTTTATTTCATTTATTTTAAATCTAGGTCAAAAGTTCTGAATGAATACGTTTTTATAGACAAAAAGTAGGAAGTATTAAGTTGTCACATTTAAGAATATGATGTAACATCATATTTGTCTGTTTAATTTTTTAAAAATCAATCAAAATATGAAATTGTGACTGAGTAACAAACATTTGAAAGAACTTTCCCACGTCAGTGCTTGCTACACCGCGACCGTTTACAACACGTCAAACTCTAAAAGCCTCAGTGCATGCGTTTCCCGACTTCATTGAGAAATGGCACTGGAATTGATACTGACATATTCCACATCCATTTATAGACAGACTTTTCTCAAAATGAAACTTTATTCTAAATTGTATTTTATACAAAACTGAATAAAGTTGCAATTTCATACTAAGAAATTTCGGCTTTTTTAAAGACTTTTTCTTTTTATTTACTAGTGTTGCTTCTTTGTATGTACTTTTACTACACTATTTTGAGTGAATAAAATAACTTTATCGGTTGTTCTTATATCATTTTTTTAAGATTCATTCTGTGAAGTATTGTGCAAGATTAATTTTTTCCCAGAAGTTTTAAGAGATGTTTTAGAAAATGTGTCTTCGATATAATATTATATATTGTCTCTTTCTAAGGTTTTTGTTCATTTTTTAAAAAAATATACATAACACAGTACAAAGTCACCACTTAGGTCTATATTGTGGAGATAAATTTGCAGTTTTTAACTATTGTATGTTATAAATCGACGATTAAAATCAACATTAAAATTTTGTTTTATTGGTCCATTTAACATAAATTGAAGCCCGTGTTAGGCTTTACAAGAAAATACAAGCATTTATCAGTCATGAAGAATTATTGAGACGACAGAACATATGCCAAAGAATAGTTAGATTCCCTACAGTGGCAACTTTTTGGGTGATGAATACAATCGGTGTCTAAATTTTTTTTTAAACAAGTATACTTATGTATTTATATAACTGAAAATCAACCATACCACAAACCTATTATAATATGCTTATTTTTGATTTTAGATCAACAGTTTAAGTATTTTTTTTAGAAAGACTTCAATGTGACATCTAAATAAATATTTCAAAATAACTAGATTTTCCTCAGCGAGAGAAGGCGTTTCCAAATCGAATATTTTTTCGCAATAAAACTGACACTTGGGGCACTTGTTTGAAGAGCAATAATTCCAGCAGTCATCTACACGCGGCGCCATTTCAGGAGGACACTTCAAAATGAAAATATATAGCCACTTGACTCAAGAACGTATCTGCTTTCTTTAAAAATATATAACAATTCATTTTGTAGAGGACTAGTGTCCGTTAGGAGTTTGACTTGCAGATAATTGTGACTTTAACTACAAAAACACCAAAGAACTACAAAAACTATGTTTCTTTAGTTTTCATATATCCAAAACTGTTTTGTTAATTTTGAATGTGTTTCTTTGGTGATAAATTTGCATTTTTTAACCGAGTCCAAAAAAGGAGAAGGTTATCAATTTCTCGATACGCGACTACGCTTTAAGAGATAGGATAAAATTCAAACTTCATACACTTTTCAAGGACCGGACATGACACAGTAACTTTAAAATTAGTTAAGTTATCATGATCAGAATTCGGTGCGTAAAAGAAAATATTCATTTTTTAACTTCCGACGCAAAAAGAGAGGTGTTATAAGCTTGACGTGTCAGTCTGTCTGTGGCATCATAACTCCCAGACGGATGCAGTGATTTCAGTTTTTTTTTGTTTTAATACAAAAACAAAAAGTAACTTATGTGCGAGTGTTCTTAGACTTGTTGGAGTTGAGTTGAGTTGAGCCGTTCAAAAGTTGTGGGGTGAAAGTGGGGAGATTAACCGATTTTTTTAATTTTTAAAGGGATATTTAGTTCTTGTGTAGGGGGTTCTTTTAAATATTTAATTTAATTTTAGGTTATTTAGTGTATTAGTCGCGTGCGCTCCAAAATACGGTTCAAGTTTCCCAAAAAAATTAATTACAATATTGTATCCTTTAAAGAGTAAGTGAGCTTTAAGAAGACTAAGTACAAAAGAATCAGCAATAGCACTTTTTAAGTATCTTTTGAGGTTGAATCACTATAACCTATTTTGTGGTAGTTAACTAGTAGCAGATTCAATCTGTAGGTACTACTAAATGTAATATTGCATTATTTGCGAAATCGTTTTTATGACCATTATGAATATTAATCTTTATCCATATAAAAACGTTATTTACGATTTGACTGAGTATTTAAAGTAAAGTATCTTTACGCCCATATCCCCGAAGAGTAGGCAGAGGCACAAACAGGGCACCAACGACTAGCCGAAGACACAAGTCCCACAATGTTATAGCTGGCAAGGCTATCGCCAACCGGGCACATATTCAATCCCGAGAAACGTTCTTTTATTATAAAATTGGAAAAACCAAATTTTCTGTTTGTTACTCAACCCGGGAATTGAACCCGGGAGCTCAAGCAGTCAAGCCAATACCCGGACCGCTAGACCACAGAGGCGATAGACTGAGTATTTAATCTATAAATATGTAAAAAAAGTCGAGTTAGTTACACTATTTATAACTCAAATCGACTAAACCGATTTGGGTGAAAATTGTTGGGGAGGTAGCTGAGAACATTGTTATTCCGTTCCACTGTAAGGAAACTAAGAATAATAACATTTGTATTTTACCCAACCAAACTAAACGGAGTGGACGGAGTTTTTTTAGAAGTTTATTTCTCTTACGACACATGCTAAGAATTTTTTTTTAAATTTAACTCCTTTGAAAAAACTTTTCAAAACTTTTATTTTAAAAACCGCTGTACGTGTAATGAAATACCGACTGGAAATAGATTCTAACTTCCTTCATCTACAACTAACCCTGTAACTTGGACTCAGAAAGTTACTCTTTCAAGCTGCCCCATGACTCCTGAATACTTAGAAGTGCTGGAACAAGTTATGAGTTCGCCGGTCCAGTGACTTCACTTCAAATTACACTGAATCAAGCCTACTTGTTGAATTAAACACATTTCGCTGTCGTGATTCTCGTAAACAAAATATGTTTAGTTTAGTTTGGTTTAGCGGTGGACTAGCGATTCAGATGCCAGACTTGAGTACATGAGGTCCCGATTTCGAATCTCGCGTCGGGCAACAAAAAGAAAATTGGATTTTTCTAATTTTCTAATAAGAAAAAAACGTTGCTCGAGATTAGATACGTCGACGACCGGGGTCGGCGATAGGCTTGCCACCTATCACATTCTTCGGCTAGTCGTGGGTGCCCTGGTTGTGCCTCTGCTTAACTCTTCGAGGATACTTTTTTTAGTTTGGTTTAGTTGGTTGTACTTTATGATTCGACGTAGGGCTGTGATATTTTAATCGCCCGCTAGTGTAATAATATAGTAATTTGAATTAGGTACTGAATAATTTTCCTGGTGCCTCCAGGCGTACTTTAGTGGTAGACTCCTGCAACAGCTCACCCAGATCAGTGTAATGACGCGATAACATCAGTGCTCATTATTATTGCGTTTCAGTTCAAATGATAAGGGTAGCATTAAACACACAGAAAAGATTTAAAGTGATCTGTGAGTTAAGTTCATAGTAGTTTCTACTAACAGTGTAGGTGTAAAATAACAATTGTGTTGTGTCAAATTAAATATATTTTTTTAAATGAAATGAAATAACACAAAGAACACGAATGCTTTGTTCTATTACATTTTAAATATTCTAGTTCGTGAGACTTGATGAAATCAAAATAATTTATTTCGTAAGCATAAAGCCGGGCCTTTGCTTATTAAGTTTAATTTTTAATATTCGCGCTCAACCTGCGTAAAATTGCAATCTACCGCCGAAATAAAAACAAAATGGTGCTTGCACGATTCATATATCTCCACTTAAAAAATTCGCGTTTGAGGTTGCACAAGGGAATGTTTCGTGTAATATTTTTGAGGGCCATAAAAGAATACTGGCCAGTTCACGTAAATAAAGCAATGGCAACTAGATGCTTTTTGAAAAGTTTTGATGTGTGAATTCATATTTCGAAATTACTTCTACTACATCGCCCGCTAGAAAATTTACATCAAAAATTAAAATCAATGACATTAAATTGCACAGATGATTTTATCACTTAAATATTAATATACTAGCGTCCCGCCCCGGCTTCACACAGGTATTAAATATACGTATAAACCTTCCTCTTCAATCAATTTACCTCTTAAAAAAACCGCATTAAAATCCGATGCGTAGTTTTAAAGATAAGGGACATAGGGACAGAGAAAGCGACTTTGTTTTATACTTTGCAGTGATATCCGTCGCCAATAGGTACATAACTCTTGGAAGAAAACAAAAAACTACTTAATTAAAAGTGTCGCAATGGCAAAATATGTTTTAAACAAAATAAAATGTATTGGTAGCTTAAAATTATCTAGCTATTCCCAGGTGAACTGTCGGGATCCACATTCCGAACAAATACTTTGAACTACTTTGCCTTTAATCGCTACTCATGTAATCTTACCATCATAAAATAATAACGTTACAAAAATATGTTTAATTTTTCTTAGCAGGACTAGATTTTCAGGTTAATGTTTGATCGATTTCCGAGTGACAAATGGGGCAGTTTTTAGTAAGGTTACAATATCACACAGTATAAAACAAAATCGTTTTGCACTGTTAGTCCCTATTTCTATGCTTAGATATTTAAAGCTACGAAACGTATTTTTATGCGGTTTTAATAGATAGAGAGATTGAAGAAGAGGATAATAATATCGAAGTTTGTTTGTTGCGTAAATGGAGTGGGCAGCTAGTGTATTATAAACCACATTTCAGTAAATATCTACATATATATCTAAATGGACTGCTTTGTATTTCAATGATTGAGTACACTTATAATCAATTTTCATGTACATTGATTGTAAAATACTTAAAAGAATTCTTCTGTAATACGCTAACAAGTCAAAGTTATTCATTTTTTTGTGAATACACATCTCATGAATATATTTGCTTAATGCAACGCTGGAGGAGGAAAACTGAATTAATTCAAAGCGTACAAATTGAATAGAATCGGAAAAATTACGGCGTTGAGTATTTTATTCTCATTGTGTTAAAGCGGGGTATAGTTAATATTTATTCTTTGAATTATTATTCTAGAAATTTCCAAGGATAACAATCTTTTAAAGTATTTGATTTATGAAAAGGTTATACCAATCGTATATTTTTTAAAGACAAAATACTAAGTCATTTCTCTTACACTGCTTCATAAAACATTAGTTCTTATTTTTCTAGAAAAAGCGCGACGTCAGCGCTTCTGATGCATCACTAAAAATAAGTATAGTAGTACTATTAAAATTATGCGCCTCGGCTATATTCGTCAAGCTTTGGAAATCTGAATGTATTTTAAAGATCCACGCCCAAGTCGCCGAAGAGGTAGGCAGAGGCACAACCAAGGCACCCACGACTAGCCGAGTCCCATAATGTGATAGGTGGCAAGCCTATCGCTAACCGGGCACATTTCCAATCCTGACCACCTTTTTTTATTAGAAAATTAGAAAAATCCAATTTTATTTTTGTTGGCCGACCCGCATATTACATATTATATTTGCATATTACATGCAATTTTCCCGGTTGTTCTCTTTATATTGACCTTGTTCTGACAAGAACTAACATAACAAAAAACAGAATCAGCAAAATTAGCCAATTGTTTCAATTGTTATGTGATGACCAAGCGAAGTGGGAAATCATTTATAACTAAATATAGATTTGTATAATAATAATTGAGATTGTGAATAGCAAATTTGATTTCTATTCTGCTGCTAGACCCCTTCAGGCCACCCATAAAGGGATTATTTTGCTTTTCAATTAGTAATGTTTCTATATTATCAAAACATATTTTTTGTAATATCAATAATATATCACAAGCACTAGAAAAGAGATAAAATTGAATCATTGGTTAAAATTCTCCTATATTATGTTTCTTTTAGTTTTTATGTATCTGTGTTGCGATTATTTGAATAATTACCGGTTTTAATAAGAGTGGTGCCGAAAAATTTAAAAAATTAGAGACATTGGCTATACATAGATAGTCATAACATTGTGACAATTGGCGAAACCTGGCTGTAATATATTGAACCGGAAAGAAAAAGCGGATCAACAGAATGGGTCTTTCCTTTTGAAGAGTACTAACAAAAGTTAAGAAGAGTGGTAGCACTAGCAAAAATATGGTTGCACTTGAAAACAAAAGCACAGTCACTGCAAATTGTATTGTACATAGATTGGTATATAACCCATCGCTTACTCAGTATTTTAGAACAAGTTCGCGATAAACGTCCGCGTAATCGTGTCATCCTTCACCACGACAATCCAGGTGAAGACATCCGATTGAAGACTTCGAATGTGGAACCATTGATGCATTCGCCGTATAGTCCGGACCTCGCACCGTGATACTAATTTTTATTCACAAGAACAAAAGATAAACTAAAAGGTTTACGATTTATACAAAATACAGCGGTGAATACATTCCAAGAAGCCGTTGAAGAAGTACTTACTAAAAACCGGCAATGCTTCATACTGTGGTTCCAACGAATAAAAGAAAATTAAATAGTTGACGGCATATACTTGGAAAATCAAAAATTTTATCATAAACATTGTCTTATTTTTCAGAATTCAGAATTTTTGCAAAACTTTTTCTAGAATGGTTTTTAATATTAAACATGAATGTTACCACTTATTTTTAGAAATAAAACTATATGCAAGTGAAATTTTAAAGAGTTTTTGCTACAAAGCGGTGTCATCCTAGGATTTAATTGGTCAAATAATTAATTTAGATTGCAACGAATCACCTATGTCTGATCAAATAAGGGTTTGAGATTAGTCAGGCAGAGTTAAATCTTCTCATAGCAAAATTCATAAACATGTGCTTAAAACAAAGTGTCAGGAATAGGTAATGCAGTAATACCAATCGCTGAAGGACAGGGAAGTCGCTGCAAAACTCTACCACATAGTCAGATGTTACAACGTTAGTGACGGTCCAGTTGGATACATGGAAAATTCATGCCTACTTAATTATTGTAATAAATATCCTAAACTAATACAAAAAAAATATACAAAAATGGCATAACTACAAACACAGAAAAAACAAAGTGCATGTTAATATCCTAGCTTATATTTAGTAACAGTTAATCTACTTATAGCAAAAAAAAACGAAGCAAATATTGTAATTAAGAATTTGCATAATAACAATATAGATAAGTGTATCTGTCAACTGTCACTACCACTTACCATTAGAACAGGTAAATATTTGGGTTTAAATATAGAAAAAAACTTTGTATGGATTCTGCAAGTTGGACAAATATGTAAGAAGTTACATACCTATGTAGTGTTTTAGGAAAAGGCAAGATAAATACAGGTATACTATATAATATGTTGTATCATGCACTTGCAGAAGCAGCAATTGGATACGGGTTGAGTAGCAACGGCCTTATTTTTTCTTCGTACATAAATAAAATTAAATCGTTACAAATATTAAAACACTTGCCAATAATAAAATTAAAAAGAGTGTAATAGAATTATGATAAACTGTGCAGATTTTGTAAAATTGTGCAAATCGACAAAAAATAAGAATATTAACTGAGCATTTTAATAATAGAACCCATACAATGTTATACAGCGTAACTATAGCTGCCTTTAAGTATTAAACCAACCCAACTCGACAATGTTTAAAGAAAAAGTAAGTTGTATTAAAAATTATAAACTATTTCGGTAAAGGTACAATGGAGTGGGTGAGTTATCTCAAAAAATCGTTTATATGTACACTATCGGCGAATGTTAATATTCAATCCTAATCCAAAACTCGCTATCCAAGATTGATATTTCGATCCATTTTTATGTTATCGCTTGTCAATAACATATTTGTGAACTGGATAAATATGGCAATTAAGTATGGGATAGGCCGGCGGATACGCAGCTATCTAGATTGCTTGTAATCCAATAGATTGAGATACGTTATTAACATTGGCCGTAAAGGAACATTATGTATCACTGTGCTCATGACGTCTTAAAATGAAATTAACATCTTTAAATAAAATTCTCGTGTCACAATGTTAGTTATAGTAACCCTCCGATACGGCTTTCCCGATTTTGACAAAATTTTATATGCGTTATCAGTAAGTCTAACTATTTTTCATACCCCTAAATGATAAGGGTGACTCACCCCAATTTTATCAATAAAACCACATGAAAAAATAGCAGAACAACGTCTGTCCTGTCAACTGCTGTTAATTTATTTAGATTACTTGTCACGTTGTTGGTCCGCGATGGACTCCTAAACTAAGTACTTAACCGATTTCATTCATTGTCGTCTGCAATTTGATCCAACTTGAAAGATAGGATAGCTTACGTCTCAATTTATGATAAAAACATTACCATCCGAGAGAAACCGGAACAGGCACCTAGTATTTTATAACTTAATTGCATACACAAATAACAATTATTATTAATACTAGCTCTTCTAAGTATAACAGACATCCATCCTTAAAGGCTTTTGAACTTCAATATTACATATTAGCTTCCACCCCCGGCTTCGCCTGCAAGACAAATCTTTGTAAATTGAAATAGTGAACGAGAACTACTGCCGACCAACTGCAGCGCAGATTGGAAAATGTTCAATGTTAAACCTGATGTTATGATAATTTTAGAAATAAACAAATTTGAAAATCAGTGTGACATGAATATTAATCTTATTACTTACACTTATTTAAATTTATAATGCATCATCTCGAAATCATGAAATTAACAAATTTGAAAAAAGAATGTTGATTTTTCGCAATTAAACTGCGCTTAACTTATTCTTTACTAGCGGCCCGCTCCGACTTCGCACGTTTATATTAATATACATATAAACCTTCCTCTTCAATCACTTTATCTATTAAAAAAACCGCATAAAAATCCGTTTCGTAGTTTTAAATATTTAAGCATACAAACGGACATAGGGCAGAGGAAGCGACTTTGTTTTATACTACGAGTATGTAGTGATGTTCGGAGGCTACTATTGATAACAACAGAATTTTCTTTTTTGTGCTTTTGGTAGCTACAAAGTTGTTTTAAATAGAAAACCGTTTTATAATTCCAGATACTTTGTTGTCACATTATGCTTTCTCCTATTTTTCAACTATATCTACAGAGATTAGTTATTATTTAGGATAGTAATACGAATAATAAATTGCGCAACCTAGCCCTGCTAAGAGACTAACAAATTACTCCTTTGATTTATTTCAAAAGTCTTTCCTGGAGTGTAATGAAATTCTTATTATGCTTGCGTTGGAAGAAGAAAAATAATATTTTCCACCCCATTAATGCAAAGTCTGTGTGTTGTTGTGTATGATTGATCGACTTCTTGTCAGTTGGCGTCGTATTTATATGATGGTGAAAGGCCTGATCGAGAATGATGAATCGGCCATATTGACTTTCGTTCAGATATTGCAGTAATTTATTGTATTCCTTGAGTTACTTTTGTAAAAAGATTGTAAAAATTTGTTGTAGATAGCGTAGGGATGTAACGACCCCAATAGAACAATCGACGAAATGGGATTTTTGGATTATTCTTTCTTTAGGTACTTTACTCTAGACCAGGGGTGTTCAAATTCTTTTGACCACGGGCCGGTATATTAAAAAAAAATCTAGGGGCGAACCAGTTAATTAAAATTGTTCGTATGGTGGGCCGGTTAATTAAAACACCTAAACATAGCAGTAAATATTACGATTATAAAACGTTGTAATAACATAAGGCGTTTTATTTTTATTTTACAATCCTTTATTAAAATAAAGTCTATTTATGAAGTCTTAACATATGAAATGCGCAATAAATATGTTTGAAGTATCGATCCAGTATCTTAATTGTTCAAATTTCAATAGTCTTTTAACATTTCGATCATAATTTTTTAAGGAGGTTGATATTTTTTCTAAAAAAACCTTCGTGGGTCGGATTAAAACCTCTCACGGGCCGGGTCCGGCCCGCGGGCCGTAATTTGCCCACCCCTGCTCTAGACTATACTAGAATATAATAATTATTCTTAGAACCTACATAAAAGTTATTCATAAAAATTTCAGCTCTATCGTTTGAAGATATCTGCTTCAAAATTGAGTTCAACGAATCCATCCGAACTGACATACTCGTACATACATTGCCAGTTAAATAAAAGCTTTTAAAAAATAGGCGCATGCGACTGAACATGAGCATCAGAACACGCTTTTAACAATTTTAGTTTTTTCGTCTGTCCGTCTGGTAGGTATATGGATTGTACTCAACCGATCGTAACTAAATGATACTTTTTATATACTCTATATGTATGTATTCTCTTTTTATCTCGCTCACTAAATGGTTTTCCTTTGAAGAGAGGTTCCTTGGAAAAGTAAAAAAGTAAATTGGGCTATAATTCCTTAACGTGCAGTCCGATTTAATTTATTTGTTTTTTTATTCGTATGTGCTTCACAGAAGGTTCCGTATTTTTTTTAAATCAAACGTTTTATACTACAGAACTCATTATAAAGTAATCAAATAACTTGAAATATGGAATGTTTTAAAATATGTACAGGTCGCCGTACATACTATACATAACTTCGTGCTAAGTCTATTCAGCAGTGTTGGCGGAGAGTATGGAGTGCCAAGTGAACGGAGTTTGAGGTTGAAGTCCCAGGTGCGATTCCCGGGTAAAGCAACAAAAAAAAAGGAAATTTGGTTTTTCCAATTTTTTAATAAAAAGAATCGAGGAGTGGAGAGTGCCAAATAGGCACGTGGAATGTGAGAGGGGGAATGGAAGCGAAGATGAATGAGTTGATTGATGTAATGGACGAGAGATGCCTGGATTTA
>NJDD01003276.1:571801-582816 GCA_002245505.1 Calephelis nemesis | reverse complement strand
TCATGAAAGTAGGATAAATGCGGTCGAAATGAGAGCACTACGGATAATCTGTGGTGTAACGCTCGCTGACCGCATTCGTAACAGTGAGATCCGAGAAAGAGTGGGATTAAAAGAAAGTGTTGGTGTTAAAATGCGAAAAGGCATGCTCTGCTGGTTCGGTCATGTGGAAAGAATGACAGATGAAAGTATGACAAAGCAGATATACAATGCAAATGTGGATGGATGTAGGTACCCGGGGAGACCAAGGCTGACATTTCACGATCAGGTCAATCGGATATTATCCGAGGGTGGTATCAAGAGTCTCCGAAACCGGCGTGTTTGTATGAAAAGGGTAATGAATGTGAAGGAAGCAAGACAGGTTTGTCAGAATCGTGAGGTCTGGCACTCGATACTCTCTGCCTACCCCGTAAGGGACTTGGCGTGAAGATATGTATGTATGTATGTATGTTCTAATAAAAAGACTGATTGGATTGGATATGTGCCCGATTGGTGTTAGGCTTGCCACCTATCACATTGTGGGACTTCTTGTCTTCGGCTAGTCATGGATGCCCTGGTTGTGCCTATGCCTACCACATCTAGGATATGGGCGTGAAGTTACAGTAAAACTATTTCATATAAACATGTACGATAAGGTATTGTATTATTATAGGAATGTTGATATATTCTGGAAACCGACAAACAAGTGTTACACGAAAGTACAAATACAAAAACACGTAACGACGTGGAAAATCCCTTTAATCTGAAAAGTCGACGAAATAAATTTCGGATAGATGATTAACCGTGCCTCCACACTTCGCTTTATTCATTTTTATTCATTCTATATTCATGCCAGCGCTTGCCGAATGTATTCATAGAGTTCTCCCTTCGAAACTCCGTTGGAAATTTTTCAGCAATTTTAGTCAGTAGCGAGTGCGGTCACACTGGGAGCGGCTTATTATATTTTTTATTTTTATGATAATGGAAGGCAAACAAACAAGGATTTCCTGATGATAAGAAATTCACGCCGCCTAGAGACACCAAAGGTGTTATTGGTAACGGTGGTATTGGTTCGTTGCCAACCTGAGGCCGGTATGTTAAACCTCAAGCAAAAGTGAGTTTACTGGCTACCTTACCCTCTGAACCGGAACACGTCAACGACAAGCATTGGATGTTATGGTGGTAGGAATAGCGGTGGCGGAAGGCAGATGGTCTATTCTGCACAGGAGCCTGGACCAACACGGGGAAATTTATTTCAACTTTTAACTTTTCATGTCACGTCACACGTCTTTTTATAATTCTTGTCATTGTTTTTGAAAGAACCAAACAGACAGGTATTTTAATGAGTAAAAGTATATGTTGCTACCAGAGACCAAAGAGGGTAAAAGTGTATTGTCAATCTGAGGCTGGGATAGTTTGCATCCTGGAAAGTAAGTTTACCGTTTATTCTTCCACCAGTGTTATCACGTCAATAAAGCAGTACTGGCTTGTCTTGCCTGGTCTGGGTAACCATGCTTATTCAACAGTATAAATTACAAGATTCGATATCTATAATATAAAAATGAATTGCTAAAATATTTTTCAATAATAAAGCTTATAAAGTACATTAAATCAATAAATAAAACATTACCCACACTACCATGCATTTGACACACACAAACAAACATATTTATGATAACGACAAAAGATCACAGATGGCGCACTAAAAAATCAACAAGATATTAAATTAATTATGGCCGAATTTCGACAAATGGATACCACTAGTATTAATTAAAAAATAAGCGGGAAAAATGATGCTCGCGTAAAATACGGCCACACCCGAAATGTTTTTCCGCTCTTTTGACGCGTTACCGCGTCGTCGTAGTCGTGGCTAATCTGTTGATATTGATACAACGCTCTCCAGTGATTATTTAAGGATTTTGCGGTGTCACCGTCAGGCTTTTAGCAGATTTTTACGAATTCAGTGCGGAAATGTTTGTTGAAAGCTTATATTTTTCTAAGCTTCTTTTATTTGTAAAAACTGTAAGAGGTTTTCTTAGTACGACTTGTATGAAAAACTATGTATGAAAAATATATTTATTGTATTAAACCTGTTAACAACTTAACTTTTTAATTATTTTTTACATTATATTGTGTGGGTCATCTAGCTTTTATCCGTATTAGGAAATGTTAATTTGTGTATTTTTAGGTCAAGGGATCGCGGGGATTACACCCTGACCACTGTACAGCAACGAAACTATAACATTTACATTTGCTAATTGTCTCTGTGTGCCACGGTTGTTTCTTACGATCAGAAGAGCCATGTGCTTGTTTGATATCGTTTCTAGTAAAATGGCGCATGTTTCGGATATTTTTTTTTAAACAATACCTTATTCGTAAGAAAAATAACATTAAAATTAAAAAACTTATCATAAAGATGAAAATGGTGTATTGCCTTAATAAGCCTTTGCCTAAACATTTGCCTCATCCGTAAGTGAGTTAATCGGCTTAATCGAACGAATTGCCGTAAAACTAGTCGTATACAAATCATGATCATAAAGTTAGCGACAAAAGAACCAACTTGCGCCTTTTATTTGGTAGCCAAGTACATTTTGCTAAGGAGCTCGGTATGAACACGCGGTATATTTCTGTATCAATAAGTGTAGGCAAAATAAGTAATAAGTATAGTATCTATAGTTTTTCATTTAAGAGGTCAGCAAACGATCACACGGCTCTTCTGTTGATGAGACAACAGTGGCCTATATACACCATATATGTTACATGTGCGTCGCTGTCCTGAGGCCGGGATGGAAAGCCTATTGTGCGAGTCTACCGGCTACCCTACCCGCTAAACTGGAACATGATAGAGTCTTTGTAGCGGCATGAATAAGTACGGCATTAGATCTTCAGGATCCAGGTAAGTTCCTGTACAGCACTCTACCACCATTTACATACATATAACTACTACTGGTACTATCGCCTCTGTGGTTTAGCGGTCCAGGTCGGACTTGACTTCTTGAGGTCTCAGGTTCGATCCCGGGTCAGGCAACGAAAAAATTAGAAAATGTATGATTTTTAGTGTCTAATGTAATTAATGTTGCCCGGGATTGGATATGTGCCCGGTAGGCGGTAGGCTTGCCACCTATTACATTGTGGGACTTAGTATCTTCAGCTAGTCGTGCACCCACGACTTGATTGTGCCTCTGCTTAACTCTTCGGGCGTGAAGATACTAGTATAAGTTCAAGTTAAAAACACTCAAATAGATCCTGCCATAAAGCATATAATATTCACTGAAATAAGCTGTTAAATCCGAATTAGAAACCATAAACAGATTATGAACAATGAACCAGCTTTACATTTCCGAACCAGTAATTACGTAATCATAGATCACGGTGCATACGTTGCGATTCCCAGTTCACTGAACTTTTGGAACATTGGGAACAACTTTGGAATGTTTGAATTATTGAATTTGAACACAGAGCGGTCGGAAGTCACACAGTGGGCCCTGGAGTCCACACTTTGGAACACTAAATATTGTAATTAAAATAGCTAGGTACTAAATTCATAAGCATAGGCATGGACTAGATTTTTGCCCTTTATTTGAAGTTTTTTTAGGGATTTAGTTGTTTTTATGTAACGCAAAAAAGGGTTGTCTGTGTGTCTGTCTGTGTGTTTTCTGTCTATCTGTGGCATCATAACTCCCAAACGGATGCAGTGATTTCAATTTAGTTTGTTTTGTATTAAAGGTAACTTATGTGCGAGTAGTCTTGACATGTTAAATGAAAATCGGTTAAGCGGTTTAAGAGTTGTGGGCATGAAAGTGAGGAGATTAACAGATTTTTTACTTTTTAAAGGGATAATAAGTTCTTGTGTCGGGGTTTGTTAAATTTAAATTTATTAGTTATAACAAACATAGAAGGCAAAGAACCACCTAGTGAAAAGCTTGTAACGTGATCACAGCTACGTTGTGAGCATTTATGAAGTTTAATACATTTTTAATGATCCCATGGAGTATTTTTGTAAGAAAACTGAATCAAAATGTATTAGGCGCAAAACCATACCCGCACGCAAAACCGTATGGTACAACACACTTCTACCGTATCTGTGTGGCGATTTTTGAAGGTTAAGATCCGAATCATCGCACGCCAATCCAATATGGGGTGATGTGTGTGTCCACCATACAGTTGTTGAGGCGGATAGATTTCCTAGGGTCGACGAAAATATACCGTGCCGAGAAATTTCAGGAACAAAACACTGGTACACGATCACAACATATATTTACGTTAAACTTACATAGGGCAAACCTATTATCCTAGGTCAAAGTACATCCTTTAACACTATGCTGTGCATCCGACTGCGCTACGTTTTTCATGACGGCACATTTTCGGCGATCTCGGTACCAATTTATGCACCATCACGATTACAATAACACTGGCCAATAGAGGAATGATCACAGAGAGGATGTTTCTACTTAAAGAGTTTTATGTCGCTTACTTGATGGAGAAGAGTAATTTATCTAGATTAATTGTGTTGCAAATTGCAATCCCTGTTAGTAATTTACTTTTGTAAACTTTTTAAAGTCGTGATTTTGCCCTACCACGTCCAATAACTTTTACATACATAACATATTCATGCAAAGTCCCTTATAATAAGTAACTAAATAATTAAAATTACTAATTTGATTAAAACCTATTAAAATATTTGCATGCTACAAGTTGCTATATGTTGAAACCCTTAAATAATTTTGTAACATCTTTGTAACACTCATAAAAAATTTAATAAAAAAATAATAACATAATAATAAAAAAATATACTTTTTCTTTTCTTTCTTTCTTACGGTGTAGGCAGAGAGTATCGAGTGCCAGACCTCAGAATCCTGACAAGCCTGTCTGGCTTCTTTCACATTCATTACCCTTTTCATACAAACACGCTGGTTTGGGAGACTCTTGACACCACCCTGGGATGATAACCCAGTGACCTGATGATGGAATGTCAACCTTGGTCTCCCCGGGTGACTAAGTACATCGTCCAATAACTTTTATGTAAATAAATGGCAGACTTTTCATATTCTGTTAACATAATGGTTGATACATTACTTCAACATATTTATATGCCAATTTCTTTAAATAGTCCTATTACACTATGCAAGCATATTATATCAAGCAAGCAAGCCAGTATGTATGGTAAAGACCATTCTGGTATAACTAAAACAGGATAAGTTTCTTATTCTAATTACACTTTGCGATATTCATTTAAGTTTAGTTATACTGTGCTTAATATCGCATAGTGCAATAGGTGTTTCACTATTAAACAGTTTAATACAACAGTTAAATAATTAATAAAAAAAGTTGAAGATAAATAAATTTTACAAGAATCTAGTTAGTTTTTGTTTAGAATTTTAGTGTGAACTAACTCGTTTTAAATTATATCTAATATTTATTTGACTCTTAGTTATTTGCAAAATTAACAAAATGGTTGATTATAAATTGCAGTTAGATACTAAAATGAACAACCTTTAGTGACTTAACAACAATACACATATAACAGATAAACAAATTTTAACTTGAATATTTAAATTTAAAAAAAAACTCGGAATTACACGAATAAATCTAGTAACAATGTATAAAAAACACTACCAATTTATTAAATATGGAGATATTTGGAGATATAAAAAAGCAACACATTTTTGGCATTTCTATAATTTTTATCTGTCTACGTGTCTATGTCTATGTGTCTGTAGTTCGTAAAGTTTCGTAGATATTTATGGTATTACGAGAGTTATAAATAATAATTTATTTAATTTACTACGTATTGTTGACACCGTTGTTTAAACACACATAAATGTTTGAAATCAAAGCACAAAGTCAATATCATTTATCTGCAATTTATGCATTTAAAAACCTGAGTCCTACTTAACATAATTAATAATGTGTTGTTTTAGTCTTATATGAGATATGATATAATATTTAAAGAGCATATTTGACAGCAACAACTAGTTAACCGATACTATATATCAGACGGACATATTCTAGCCTACATACCTACACGCATATTAGCCAACCTTTAACTAATAATGAAAGTATGTTTAAATCAATTAAATCCACTTGTTGGTCCGGGCTCCTTTGCACAATACCGTCTGCCTTCCTGCCAGGCAGCTCGTAAAAGGCGAGCATAGGCTTACGGTCACAAACACCGTAACATCCTACAAAGTGGTAGAGTTTCACAGCGACTCGCCCGGGGTGGTACCCAGTGGTCCAATGCTTGCCGTTGACGTGTTCCGGTTCGAAAGGTTAGGTAGCAGGTAAACTTACTTTTGCTCGAAGCAATCTCGGCCTCAGGTTGGCAACGCACCATTAACACTTTTGGTGTCTCTAAGCGGCGTGAATTTCTTACCACCAGGGACTCCGTCTGCTTAACAACTAAATAAACTTAACAAATAAATTTTAATCTTGTTGAATAATTAACTCCCTTCAATCCATGAGTAATCGAACTCACATAAGTATTCACATTCAAATCGCTCTTATAATTAAAACATTGTATTCAATTAATGTAATTCAACGTTCCCGCCGAGCTGGTGTCGGGACGTAGTGTGAAAAAGTAAAAAATGATTCCCTGAATCCCGGGCGAATCCGACGGGCGCAAATGAAAATTGGATTTGCCTTTGATTGGATTTTTATTTACTTAAGACAAGAAAAATTCTCCCTCGCGCGTCTCGAGCGACGTCTTTATAAATGATTCAGAAATCCGCCCCAGCGTTTTGTTATTAATGAGTGGGTTACGTATGGATTGCAATCCTTAAACACTGAGATAGATTTTGTTCCAGCTAATATACCAACTGAAGTGGGTTACGTATGGATTGCAATTCTAAAACTCTGAGATACGTTTTGTCTCAGCTAAAACACTGAAATAGGTTTTGTCTCAGCTAATGTACCAACGGAAGCGGGTAACATATGGATTGCAATCCTAAAACACTGAGATCGGTTTTGTCCCGGCTAATATACCAACAAATGCGAGTTACGTATGGATTGCAATTCTAAAATACTGAGATAGGTTTTGTCCTAGCTAACATACCAACAGAAGCGTGTTACGCTAAAACACTGAGATAGGTTTTGTCCCAGCTAATTTACCTACTGAAGCGTGTAACGTATGAATTGCAATACTAAAACACTGAGATAGGTTTGATTAGGATAGATTGTTTTATGAAACCCTATCTTAGTTTTTTAATTATATGAATTGTCTTCTTCTCCCTAAGGTTGTTAAGCAGAGATCGTACTGAAGCGATAAGACCGCCTTTGTGCGCCTAAGTTATATATTATAAGTGAAAAAGTGTGTGTCATTTTTTAAATTTTGGTGCATAATAAAGTGTGAATTCATTCATTCATAGGTTTTGTTTTAGCTAATACACCAAAGGAATTCGTCAAATTTTGCTATTATGTAACATTTTATCAATCGCATCCCTGGTCTAGCGGTCCAAGTGTTGGACTTGACTGCATAAGGTCCCGGTTTCAAATCCCGGGTCGGGCAACAAAAATAATATGTGGCATTTGCAATTTTCTATTAAAAATGTTGCTTGGATTGAACATGTGCCTGGTTGGCGATAGGCTTGCAACCTATCACTTTGTGGGACTTAGTGTCTTCGGCTACTCGTGGGTGCCGTGGTTATGCCTCTGTCTACCCTTTCGGGTAAAGGGGCGCAAAGATACTTAAGTTTTAGTTACACTTTTTAACTTTCAATTAAATCTCACGAAATTAGTTCTTGATCTCAGTCCTTTAATACTTTGTTCTTTTTTGTTTTTAGGGGATCGATTAATCCCACTTATACTAACAGACAGCGATAGCTACTCATACATTATTCCGTCCAGTTTGGTGGATCTTAGCTTAATTGATGGAAATTTTTAAATGTAGTAGTCAATTGTAAAATGTATGAATGTAAATTAAAGGCAAACAAGCAGACGGATTTCCTGATGGTAAGAAATTCACGCCACCTAGAGACACCGAAGGTGGTACTGGTGTGTTGCCAACCTGAGGCCGGGATGTTAGGCCTCGAGCAAAAGTAAGTTTACCGGCTACCTTACCCTCCAAACCGGATCACGTTGTGACGTTATGGCGGCAGGAATAGATAAGGCGATGTTACCAATCCGGGTGAGTCGCTGCGAAACTCTACCACTTAGTCAAATGTCACGATGTTAGTGACGGTATGCCTATGCTCGCCTTTTATGAACTGCCTGACAGGAAGGCAGATGGTCTATTCTACAAAGGAGCCCGGACCAACACGGGGATTAAGGAGCACGGACAAACTCGGGGAATTTCTTATATTTACTCGTCTTTCTTTAATTTTCAAGTTTTGTAATATAAATATAGTGAAATACCTAATTGAGGGATTAATAAGAATAAACTGAACGAAATAAAAGAAAACAACACCAAATGTGTGTAAATTTAGGAAACACAATAAATAAAAAACGATTTGATATCTATTACAGATGTCCAGTGCAAAAGTTTTGCAGTTCAATATAGTGGCGGTATATTTAAATAACAATGGTGACCGGGTGCGCCGGGTGAAAATCAGTTTCATACTTAATGCCACGGATGTACAACGTATGGAAAGAACATATTTTTTTTATTTTTTTTTTATTTTTGTGGTGCTACTGATGATGTTGTATGAAAATTGGGGTTAGAGACACCAGGAAACGTAATGGTACATTGTGAAACTGAAAGTCAAAACGTGTATTTTTAAAATAAGAGAACGTTTTCTTTGTTTCACTTTCCCCGCGCTGGTAAGGGCTACTTTGCAGAATAGACCATCTGCCTTCGTGCCAGGCAGCTCGTAAAAGGCGAGCATAGGCTTACCGTCATTAAAACCGTGATATCTGACTTCGTGGTAGAGTTCTGCAGTGACTCGACTCAATTGGTACCACCGCCTGCCCTATTCCTACTGCCATAACGTCAGTGCTTGCCGTTGACATGTTCCGGTTCGGAGGATAAGGCAGCCGGTAAAGTCACTTTTGCTCGAGGCCCAACATCCCAACCACAGGTTGTCAATTCATTATTACCACCTTTGGTGTCTAGGCGACGTGAATTTCGTACCCTCATGAAATTCGTCTGCTTCTTTGCCTTTCAATATCATAAAAAAAGAAACTGTTTCATTTAATATGTTTTGTTCTTCTAGTTTATTAGTTTAATATATTAAGTGAAACGTTCAAGTGTGTTTTTGTATTAATAATTATAAATTGGATTTCAACAAGAACAAAAAAAAGTTCAATAAAATTCAACAGTATCTATGAGATTACTATAGTCTTACAACACGTATTTTCTCTTTTTGATTTTTTTATTACACACATAGCCTTTTGATATCCAATCAATCATATATTGATATTTTTGAGTAGCTGAAAAAATTTTTGTTACGAAAACGCAAGTTTATTTAAAACAATTAAAAGTTCATTAAAGCTGAACTTTTATCCGTTCTTACTGGTTGCTTTGTTTTATTTTATGATAAACTGTGTTTGCAACTAGATATTACTACATAGTATAAAACAAAGACTCTTCCTCAGTCCCTATTTCCCTTTGTATGCTCAAATCTTTAAAACTACGAAACTGATTTTGATACGGTTTTTTTAATCGATAAAATGATTGAAGAGGAAGGTTCATATGTATATTTCATAACCGTGCGATGCCGGGGCGGGCCGCTAGTTACATAATAATATTCAGTGAAAACCATGGACCATCCAGTATTCTCTCATCTTAGACGTCTCGCTATAAGCCGCCACGGAATGGGAATCCATTATAGGTTATTTATGGAGTGGCCGCAAAATATTTATCTGTGTCGATAATGCGCCGCGCCCGCGACCACCGGAAATGAAAACCTCCGCTTCTATGCTACTTAAATATTTTTGTTGTGGAAATGCGAACTGTCTATGTATTTTGGTTTTTCGCATTTTTATTCCCTTAAAGGCTTTCATAAGTCTCCTTTTCTAGTATACGATCCTTTATACTTACATTTACATTTTAAGTATCTTCACGACCATATCCCCAAAGTAGTGTGCAGGGGCACAAACAGGACATCCACGACACACGACAGCAGAAGACACTAAGCTAGTATGATAGGTGGCAAGCCGACCACAAACTGGTCACATATCCAATCCCGGGCAACGGTATTTTTGTTGGAATATTTAACTTTTTTTTTTATCGGCCGACCGGGGTATCGAACCCGGGACCTAAAGAAGTCAAGTCCCATGCTGGACCGCTGGACCACAGGGGCGATCGCTTGAGATTTATTGATTGTTTAAGACGTTTACATTTACTTTTATAAAGGTAAGTACCAGCTTATTCTAGTTCCATCTTTGAGCATTATAAAATTTATTGATATATCTCCAACTCTTTAATTTCATAGTCAGCTAACTTAGTTTAATAAGTCCAATTTTTTAATCTTTTAACTGTTTAAGTAGATACTATTTCTTATACATATTTTTTTTATTTAGTATTGTTTATATTGAACCACTTATTAATTAACATTTAACATTTCAAATGTTACTGTTTTGATACTTTATACTTCGCGCACAAAAAAAGAAAAAAAAAAGTATCTTCACGCCCATATCCCCGAAGAGGTAGGCAGGGGCACAACCAGGTCACCCATGACTAGCCGAAGATACTAAGTCCCACAATGTGATAGGTGGCAAGTCTATCGCCAACCGGGCACATATCCTATCCCGAGCAACATTTTTTTATTAGAAAATTAGAAAAAAAAAACAATTTTCTTTTTGTTGCCCGACCCGGGATTCGAACCCGGGATCTCAGGCAGTCAAGTCCAACAACTGAACCGCTGGACCACAGAGGCGACTAAAAAGAGGCGACACAAAAAAAGAGTTTACTGTTATGACTTACGACGTTCAAGTAATTGTCTTTTAGCGTAACTACATTATTATTTGCCTTGTTCTCCGTGCCTTTGCAGAATAGACCATCTGCTTTCCTGCCAGGCAGCTCGTAAAAGGCGAGCATAGGCTGAGGCAAGAGGTCCCGCTTCTTGCAGTCAAGTCCGACAACAGAGCCGCTAGACCACAGAGGA
>NJDD01003276.1:559716-571187 GCA_002245505.1 Calephelis nemesis | reverse complement strand
CTATGATCATGACTAAGGGAATATTTCACTGCCAATCTATTTCGTTGTCATAGCTAGTAGATTTACATGTCATTTGACTTTAACACCTTGGTCCCATATTAATGGCACGTCTGTTACATCTCTATAGTGTGGTCATGGTTGTCTTTTACCACCGAAAGATTTTTTAGCTTATCTGCTGCCTTATTACATAAAAATAAATAATGAATGGGTACATAATTTTAATTTTAATAAAATGTCAGTATTATAGAATATAACATTGTCAAAGCACATGACAAAATTCACAGCTTCAAATAAAAAAATATGTAAATAGGTACATAATAATATTTCGTGTATGTCAAATGCATGAAATATTTTTTGATTAATTTAATACTCATGTAAGTAAGCAATTTATTATAACATTTGCATATAGTTGTAAATTACTCCTGAGATATTAAAAAATTATGAGGCTTTGCTTGGCCATCTCATCACACGTGAACGTATGGAGAAGGTCAAGAGAAGAATCTTATGAAAGACAAAATATATTAAATTATGGGCAACATAGCATAACATTAGGACATTCTAAGAATCTAAAAAATTAATATTCATAGTGAAGTCAGGATAACGTTTGTAGGGTCAGTTAGTGTAATATAATTAATGTTAATGTATTCCTGTATTCCTTCTAAAACTGAATTTTAATTATGCCAAATCACACACTTCCCCATACATGCAGAGTGCTCACAAAGTTTGCTCTTTACATACTATACTAATAACAAAGAGGAAAGATTTGTTTGCTTGTTTGTTTGTATTGAATAGTCTCCGAAACTACTAGACTGATTTGAAAAAAAATGTTAATACAAGAAGCCGACATTATCCCTGATAACATGGGACATAAACATATGGAATTTTTTTGCTAATTCTTATTCAGTAATTGTCAGGAGAAAGTAAATTTTTTCGCTTAACTTACATTTAGTATGATTTACAAAAAGGATATAAATGTTTTAATAGAGACATTTTAACGAAATAAGTTAATATACATTACTCGCTAGTATTATTTCATGCCATGTGACACAAAGCGATACGTATTTTACTAATGATTTATTCTCCTAAATGTGTGGACTATTATACTTAGTAAACAAAAGGTAATAGCAAAATTAATTTCCTGGTGGTCACAAAACGGATATTACCAGCTAGCTATTATTAATTTTAAATAAATCATGTTCTATTTTTTTTTTAAATTTTGGAATACCTGTACTCAACGGTTAGTTCTAGTTGAGTTGCTTGCCTTATGTTAAAAATATTATGTACTAAAAAAATACACGATTAAACGAATTGTAATCCATACCAATAATAAAGAGGAAAGATTTGATTGTTTGTTTTTTGTTTGTTTGTATTGAATACTGGACATAGGTTACGTTATTTCTATACGTACGTTCTATAGGTTACGTTATACGTTATAGCCGGGACGGGCTGCTAGTATTATGTATTCTGTGAATAATTTTATAACATAATTTTATTGTAACTATCATTACATTCTTCCAAATTTTTAGGTATTGAAGAAAAAAATAAAAAAAAACAATTTTATTATTTGATCGAGTGACGATAACACGTGACAACAACAAAAACAACTAAAATGTATCCAAAAAAAATATCTTCACGCCCATATCCCCGAAAAGGTAGACAGAGTGACTAGCCGTGACTAGCCGAAGACACTAATTCCCAAAAAGTGATAGGTGGCAAGCTTATCGCCAATCGGGCTCATGTCCAATCTCGAGCAACGTTAATTTTATTAGAAAATTGGAAAAACCCAATTTTCTTTTTATTGCCCGTCCCGAAAATCAAACCCGGGACCTCAGGCAGTCAAGTCCAACAACTGAACCGCTAGACTACAGAGGCGACTAAAAAGAGGCGACACAAAAAAAGAGTTTACTGTTGTGACATACGTAGTTCAAGTAATTGGCTTTTAGCGTAACTATATTGTTATTTGCCTTGTTCCCCGTGCCTTTGCAGAATAGACCATCTACTTTCCTGCCAGGCAGCTCGTAAAAGGCGAGCATAGGCTGAGGCAAGAGGTCCCGCTTCTTGCAGTCAAGTCCGACAACAGAGCCGCTAGACCACAGAGGAGATTAAGGAAATGTATCCTATTACATTTTATTATAGTACATATTATCTAAACAAGTTTACTTATTTTTCTAAGTTCAAAGTTGTTTATACAACCGTTCTGAATAAATTCAAAGGTATATTAAATTACTAATTACTTGATTAAGCACCATTTTGCCAAATTCAGTGTTTGGCAAAATGGTGGCAGGAGAATGCTCTGCAGTAACTTGGCCGGGTAGGGATCCACAACCTAACCTCTCCTTGTCGCTATAATGATTCTTTTATGTTCCGGTTCGGAGGGTAATGGAAAATAAGCCTTAGATTCAAGGTTGTCTCTTACCATCAGGATAATCATGTGCTTGTTTGCAGTCCTCTCACATAAAAAAGAGTGTATGTACCTATTTACGCACGTTAGAAGTTTTACTTCTTTAGATTAACAATTCAAAAATAACTAATAATTATGTTGAATGATGGATGTTTTGAATAGATTGAACAGTGATTCGTTTTCAGTGCTTTACAAAATAACATTTATTCCACTTGTGTTTTATTCGCGTTCACATATGACACGGATATCAAAATTAAAGAAAAAAAATACTGTTGTTTGTACAACACACCTTTTTGAAAACTTTTGTTGACAATGATTGGTTGTCACCTCTGTGGTCTAGCGGTTCAGGCTTTGAAATTGACTGCATGAGGTCCCGGGTTCGGGAAACAAAAAAGAGATGTTTTTACTAATTTTCGACTATAAAAAGTATTGCTCGTGCTTGGATATGTGCCTGGTTGGTGATAAGCTTGCCACATCTATCACATTGTGGGACATAGCGTCTTCGGCTAATTCTGGATGCTCTAATTGTGCGTCTGGATACTTTTTGGGATACCGTAGATAATCATCTAGGATAGTGGTACAAATAAGTTTAAAGATAAAACAGAGATACCGCATGTTGCTAGTGTTAAAAAATGTTGATGATTTGTAGTATTGGCAGTGCATTACTATCACATTTCAGTGTGTACAGGCATCGTGTTTTCCTTATTAAAAAAAAAACCCTCATGCTTTGTTTGTCTTTTTATTAATGAAAAAGAATTTGTACATAACGGGCAGTATTTAAACCGTATAGGACAAAACGATACATATTCTATGGGTGATTTATTCCCCTAAATGTGTGAACTATTCCACCAGAACAAACGTAGATAGCATTATTAATTTCCCAATGGCCACAAAACGGATATTATCCACGTGCTATTATGATACCGAATCGAAACATTTGTTACTGATATATCTCTGTCCAGACTTCAGTTTTAATGCAAGCCTTCCCTATCCTGGTCAATTTTATTTCAAAGTCAATATTTTGTTTTGTCGGAAATATACGAAATTCAGATTCTTAGCAGGTATATCTTTCACAAATGTTAAGAGAGAAAAAGTTTCATCTCAGACAGAAAATCAGTACGCATACTTCCTCCATCCAATTCAAGCGTAAGAGTTTAAGTAATTTACATCCTTCTCCAAAAAACAAACGAAAGTAATTAAATGTGTCCTTTCCGAGGACCATTTGCGCTCTGTCTTTGCATTTGGAGAACTATATGGATGCGTCGTTGAAAAAGTTGAAATTTGAAATAAGTGTTTTCAAAATTTTTGCATTAACCATTACAATAAATCACCATTACCCACGTATCACATGTAAACGGATGGAACAATTTCGCAAATTTGTCACTAAATTAATTAGGAGAAAGTTCTTATAAAAAAACGGTAACTTTAGAGAAACATTAAAAAACGAAAGAATATTTCAATAAACATTATCATTATGGATAGTACCAGCGGGGGATTTACACCAGGGGCAGTCGGGGCGAGTGCCCATGGCGGCAAATGTTTTAGGGCGGCAAAATTTTGAAAGTGATAAAAATTTTTTTAGTCTTATCGAGATATCCCAATATCATTAATTAATTCTATTAATTTATAATTATTTGTTTAATTGATAATTCAAGAAATTCAATTCATTCATTATTTATGAATTATAATTTTGGCACTTTTTTAGAAAAAATTAATAATCAAAATGACTTAATCAATTTTCTTCCTTGGAGATTTCGAATAATAATCGAATTTTATATTTTATGGAATTAAAGAAATTTAATTGTTATTTATTTTTGAAAAATTAAAAAAAAATCGGAATTATTTTTTGCATTTCTTAAAACATCAACTTTAACAATCATTCAATTAAAAAGATCTGGAAAACGGTTGACCCTAAAGGCCATCCCTGCAACTTTCCGCCAATTCCATACCTCAACGCTTGAAATTGCACTTACGACGTTTCTGAAATCTTCGAGCTCAAAAATAAAATTTGTGTGTTATAAATATGAAATAGCTTTTGTATGCTCGAAGAGCTCAAAAGGCTGATAGAAGTTTAATAAAACAGTAAATTTTGAATTTTCACGCGGTTGGCAGTATTCCATGCACTTCTTCAGAATCTATGATAAACTTTTGAACACAAACTGACCGAAAATCTTAGGGAAATTTGAAAAATTCACTTTTTCCGAATTTTTTCGACAACGATAACTCACGAACCAATCAACCGATTTTCACGTTCTTGGTGGCGATCGACGTGATTTTTTGGACTCTAATAATTAATAATAAACTAATTGTTTTATTCTATCAAAAACGATCCAAAAATAAATGTTGAACTTACGTGAAAAAACACTTTTTTCTAAATTTTTCGTTTTCGATAACTCTCGAACGAATCAATCGATTCTGACCGGATTGGTAGCAACCGACGTGGTTATTTAAACTTAAGAGCAGATTAGTTTTTGGATATTAGAAGTTATTCCAAAAAAAAACGTTTTTTTTTTAAATTTCGTTTTCCGAATACTAAGGAGAATTTTAATTCTACAAAACAAAATTATAGTTTAAAAAAATAAAAAATCACGCTTTTATAAATAAACAAAACTAAAAAGTAAAAAATAAATAATTGTTTAAAAAAACTCAAAACACACTTTTTATAGAAAATCAAACTAAAGAATAGAAAATAAATTTTAATAAATTTAAATTAAGAATAGTGTTAAAAAATTCAATAAATATAAATTAATAATAATGTGAATAAAAAAATGTTTTATTAAAAAAATCGTGGGGTGCTTTTTAAGATATTATCAAAATGATAATCACTCTACTCATATCTGTCAATAAAAAAAAATATAAAAAATCAGCGTGAAAACGTCTTTCTACACGTATTTCCCCCTTTAAGTATAATTCTTGTATATAGGTCGGACTTTTTTCCGGTGCCCAGGGGCGGCATTGAGTATAAATCTGGCCCTGGATAGTACAACGTTTGTTGGTTCAGATAGAGATATTGATAAAGCGTGAAAAGTGAGTTTAATAAATGTTTTTTTTTATACTTAATTTGCTGCTCGCACATTTTGGATTTTAATTGTTTTTTTTTTTTCGAAACGTAGGTCATGATGTAGATTTAGATATAATTTCCATTCCATCCATTATTTAAATTCGAGGAAGATCCAACAGTGCTTTTTGGTTTGTTTGAATAATACATTATTTTTTGTGTACCTCAATGCTATAATGAAATTGGGATTACTTTATTTCAGTTTTACTACGCTTGTGTGTAACACGAAGAAGCACACGATCATATTGACATAAACATAATTGGTAATATCGGATTTCTGCATATTCATGGGTCGGCCAACAAAAAGAAAATAGGATTTTTCTAATAAAAAAAAATGTTGGTCGGGATTGGAAATGTGCCCGGTTGTCTATAGGCTTGCCACCTATCACATTGTGGGACTTAGTGTCTTCGGCTAGTCGTGGGTGCCCTGGTTGTGCCTCTGTATGGGCGTGAAGAACCTTTTTTTTTCTTTCATGAATTAATTAGGATATTCTATTTTAGACAGAAACGTATCATGGTAAAAAATTTAAACTTACCTAATATCAAAAATTTTACATAACTTTAAAACTTTTCGATAGGCACACGTTAGGTTAGGCAAGATATATTATTAACATGTTAAAGATATAGGTAGTACAAAATGAAGAGATGAAATAGCTCATCCATTTTTAATTTGGAATATAATTCCGAAGCTGTTCAAGTAACGAAGTCGGCGTCCAATTTCTCCCTACACTGTTATATTTCACTCGGTCAACAAGCCAGCGGGATTGGTTAAAAATTGCTTCTCATGTACCCCGTAAATTTAGATGCTTTTACCCGTAAATGGCGGTAAAATGTGGCAGGGAAATTTTTTATTAAATTGTGAAAAAAAATCCTGTTTTCAACTGACTTCTAAAAGAGGAGTTTTTTAATTATTTTACGCGATGTTTTTATATGTTTTCGAACTATGATTCGGTGAAATTTGAATAGAACCTATTTAAATCAGTATCTAATAGGTGCTGTCTGTGTATAGTACTACTATTTAAATTTGGCGTTTCGGCTTTACACTTTATACTTTGATTTTTATATTGACTGACTTAATCAGAATTTAAGCGAAATGATTAATTATGTAATAACAACTCTATATAGATATCTTTGAAATACATTCGGATTTCCGAAACTTGACGAAAATAGACATAACGCTTAATTTAAATAGTACTACCGTACAAAGTGTATTTGTTAGATTAGGTATTAGGCACTCCGGGCAGACGGTGGTGCCAAGAGTCTCCAAAAGCAGTGTGTTTGTGTGAAAAGTGTTGTTAATGTGGAGATAAAGTCAAAGGATAGTGACACTTGTCACTCGATAGATACTCTCTGCCTACCTTGCAAGGGAAAGAAGGGAGGAACATATCCTCCCTTCCTTGTATTTATGTGTAATGTTACTGTTATATAAGTACAAAGTATTTAACAAGATGGGGTTGTCATCTTGTACCATTTTAATACTTTTAGAACTCATTTCTCTAATGTCATTTTAAGGGGACAATAAAAACCTCAGAACAGCAGGGAGGCATGCAAATGAAATGCTCCGACCCTATTCTCACAACAACATAGCTTTTTAAACCATGATAATGTCGTAAGCATTTCCACGTGTCAGCGACATGCTTGAAGTCTTTTATAACTTGTCTTTCTTTTATTTTATATATTCATTATAAAGAATCGCAGATGAAAGATTGCCAAACCAGCAACCAGAAAGATTACAATGTGAATGTGGATGGATGTAGGTAACTGGGGAGACCTAGGTTAATATTCCACGATCAAATAGCTCACTTGTTATCCGAGGGAGGTGTCAAGAGTTTCCGAAACCGTGTTTGGATGAAAAGGGTAAAAAATGAATGCGGAAGAAGGCAGGAGGGTCTGCCAGGATCGTAAGATTTGGCACTCGATACTTTCTGCCTACCCCGTAACAGACTTGGCGTAGATATGTATGACGTATGTATGTATGTATTTAATTTTGTAGGAAATTCAACACACGTTGCCTTGAGATACTGTTAATGTTAATGGTGCGTTAAAAATCAAGGTTGTTATCTAAAGTTTTTTGTTGGTGACTGTTTTGCCTTCTAAAACACAAATTCGATAACAGCAAGTACAGCGAGTACTTAATAGTAAACCCCAAAGTAAGAAAATTATATTCTTGTGTTATGGGTGTTAGTCTACAATACTAATACATTGAAGTACAGACTCAAATAGATATAAGAATATATGTAATAAATACCCAGATATAATATATGAATAACAGATATAATATTTAACTAACGTAACACAAGGGCAGCGAATGTGTGTATCTATAATAGAATAAGTCTTATTCTTTAACCGACCTGAAAAAATGGAGGAGTTTTTCAATTCGAATATATTTTTTGTGCTTGTTACCCGTTCGCTCCGTCAATAGCTAACCGATTTCGATGATTCTTTTTTTCAGAAAGATAGGTCATAATTCCCAATTTTATCATGACTTGTTTAGTGGTTGTCAAGATATACATAATAATGCATAACTCTTTCACATATCAAGATCCTATCTCCTGTCAAGGTAAGTGAAAAATTAATGCATTATTTAGTGTAACTCAAAAACTACTAGTAGGATAATTTTTGTACTTCTTATCGTCAGTGCTTATTGGAATTCCATTCTAGACACAGTTCATTAATTTAACTTGTACTTTCCTCAATATATTGTTTATTATTTTATTTTAGTCAACCGGTTTCACTTTTTATGCATCATCAGGGTTTTATGTGAAACCGGTTGGCTAAAATATAATAATAAAAAACATGTTGTGTAAAGAACATGTGAAGTTAAGAAATGTTGACAAAATTTATGTGGGACCATTTCAGAACCATTTGCTATATTTCGAAAAAGAATTATCAAACCGCGACGTGGTACCCAATTTGCTCGCGTTGCAGTTAGTGTAAGTATTTACTGAACTGAAGTTGAATTTAAACTATATAAATAAAATATACCATTTTTAAACGTACCTTCTCATTTGTTTTTAATTAATAGCCCTTTAATAATGACTTCTGTACAAAATGTACGGGTAGAATTTCAAGATATGATTAAATACGTATCTATTCATTTTAATAAGTACTAGCCCAAAAATAAGTTTCCCGTTTCTAACTTAAAACTTACTGTCTTTCATAGAAACTGTCGACCCCTTTTTCACCCCCTTATGGGTAGAATTTCCGAAATTCCGTCGTTAGAGGATGTTTACTCAATAAGACGAACCTACTCACCAAATTTCATGCCCGACGATGATGAATCAGTCAGTTAGTACATGTTATTTTATAAGTATAGATATCCCATATGAATTTGATATTCATATATATATATATATATATCCAAAGCACCATGCAAAAGCCAGTATTTACTTCGACGCTTGATATATTTACTTTACAAACTCACTTAACAAGTTATAGTTAAGCACTTAACCGGACCTCATACTGGCGCGAGTTTCCAAATTCGCTATGACAACTCCACTCCTGATATTGTCAAACTGTCTGACGCTGTTATTAATTCAAGGGGTTTAGTTTCAAAAAGCTTTTTATGGACTAGTGTAGTGGTTTCTCTCATTACCTTGGGCTCGTCCTATGTTGAAGAAAAGGCCAGCAGTTGACCAGGTAGCTTATATGAGGTGTGCGTCAGTTTATTTGTCACTTACACCGTGACCATATTTAAGTGATTTAATCTCGCCATATTTAGGTAGAGTTCATTATCGTGAGAGTGCGTTTCTGTCGATTCAACTTTTCCTGTCATTGTAATGTCAGTGTTTTTTTGTTTTCATGCTTCAGTCTGGAGGGTAGAGTAGCTAAAAAACTTATACACACAAAAGACTACGTTCGAGTGAAGTAGGGTAGAGGAGGGCTACTCCCTCTTTCGGAAGATGTAAGTAATGGTGCATAGTCCATCTGGCTGTAAACGTAACACCACGTTGACAACGCACAATTCCTACTTTGGGTCTCCTTAATTTGAGTGTATTTCTTAGTATTGGGAAATCCGTCAACTTGTATGTCTTGCAAAAAAAGATGAAAACTTTACCCCTATAATTAACAACCAAAACCATTTGGATTATAGAGAGGTCAACCACAATTCTCTGGTGAAATAGACCTTCAGATGCAAATAGATTGTTTATCCGCAGTTCCGCGATTTGTATCCAACTAACTGGATTAATTCCACAGAAGCTGCTGAAAGCTCTATGGACGCCTCGTTTAAATGCAGAAATGATATTAATCTTTAGTAAATATTCTTATGTATGAGAAAGATGATTCTGCTTATAATATTAATAAAAATTTAATGAAATGTAATGAACTGTAATGAAATTTATTTAAAGTATCTTTACGCTCTTAGTCTCTGAAGAGATAGGCAGAGGCACTACAAGGGCACCCACGAACAGATGAAGATAATATGTCCTACAATGTGATAGGTGTCAAGCCTCCGGGCACGTATCCAATCCCGGGCAACTTCATTTTTATTAGAAAATTGAAAATTCAATTTTTTTATTTTTTTGTTGCCCGACCCGGGGATCGAATATGGGACCTCTAGAATTCAAGACCACAGAGGCGATTACAATTTATTTTTTTGTTCAATATTTTATGTGTTAAAAGTTGTTGCAAAAATATTTATTAATAGCATTACATTCCACCGCTTTGTAGTGTGCGAATATTGTAAAATTTTATACATAAATTTATTATTTGTGCCATCCATTTAGTTAGATGTCACGGTGTTAGTGACAGCAAGCGTATGCTCACTCTTTACGATCTGCCTTGCACGAAGGCAAATGGTCTATTGTGCGAAGGATCTGGGACCAACGATAATAATTTATTTGTATTTTTATGTATACGAATTTACATACATTTTGCATTATTTGTATAAATAAATTTGTTGGTTTTTGCTAAGATTACGCACTTTTTCAATATTTCTAAAATGTAAAATTCTAAAATCTTCAGCTTTTTTTAACAAATGATGAAGTCTTACACACACGTACAACCAAATTGTAAATTTCTAAGTAAAAGATTTTTAGAGTTTTAAAAAGTTCACTAAACTTAACGTTAGTTATATTCTTATGCGTAAACCAAAAGGTTTTACCTGACGTACACACATTTTGGCGGCACCATCGCCGACGAACGTTGTGGGATTATACACCCAGTGGTTGTTTCAAACCCAATAATTAAGGTGGTAAATTATGGTGTAACAACTCTTCTCCCTTTACTAAACTATTGTGTTAAAAAGCCAGTCCTCGTCAGTATTGTCAATCCGGAGAGTTACTATTTCTCAACTATTTGTCACCTAGTTGTGACTAGCTACTCTAGAAGAATAATTTGGTCCCCTAAAATATTTGGTAACTAGCAGCAGGCAATGCGGTCGTCATATTCCTACGCTATTAAAATCAATTAAGCACAAAGAAATTAACGGCAGTAAAAAAAAATCTGATCAAGAATAAAAAAATAAATATTGGTCTAAGTCTTCTCCTATGAATACATTACGTAAACATATCCATGGTATGTGTGTCTACGTGTCATTTGGGAAGCAGCAGGCTCTACATCAACCCTCAGCTTGAGTGCCAACCAATCAATGAACCCCCGGATAGCCCCAAACCCGCACCCCAGATCACACTTGAATTAACAGTTACGATCTAAAAGTGTCTGTTTGTCATCCTATGATAGAGATTAACTATTACCAATGGAGAGCTTTGCGTTACCTAAACATATCCATGGTATGTGTGTCTACGTGTCATTTGGGAAGCAGCAGGCTCTACATCTAACCTCAGCTTGAGTGCCAACCAATCAATGAACCCCCGGATAGCCCCAAACCCGCACCCCAGATCACACTTGAATTAACAGTTACGATCTAAAAGTGTCTGTTTGTCATCCTATGATAGAGATTAACTATTACCAATGGAGAGCTTTGCTATCAGCCAGCTGCTCAAACTCTGTGAGGCGCATTTCGGGTATGTGTACAGAAATAAGGTAACTTTGACTTTTATAGCCGTTGCA
>NJDD01003276.1:535732-549325 GCA_002245505.1 Calephelis nemesis | reverse complement strand
TCTTGTCAAATCTAGAACTGAGTAATTAATACTTATTTTAAAAGCAGAGACAATACGAATGTGGACGAATGTAGGTACCCGGGGAGACCAAGGTTGACATTCCACGATCTGATCGCACGGATATTATCATAGGATAGAGTAGAGTCTCCGAAACCGGCGCGTTTGTATGAAAAAGGTAATGCATATGATGGAAGTCAGACAGGTCTGTCAGGATCGTGAGGTTTGGCACTCGATGCTCTCTGCCTACCCGATAAGGGACTTTTCGTAAAGATATGTATGTATGTATTTAAAAACATGATAGTGAGCAGTATACTGGCACTGTTTGTTTCACAAATAAATAAAATTCTTCTGACACAAAATAAAATAAATAAAATGAATCTTTATTTCCCTTGACTCGTGCATTAATATAAAAAAGGAAAACTGTATCTGTCTCGTTTTTGCTTTTTTTTGTAGAGAATATAACTTAACTAATATTAAATCGGGAAAGTAAATAATCAACGCAAAATTAAGTATGATTCTCAATTTTCCTAAGATTCCATCATCAGACCCACATTTGGCGGCACTGGTTACCATTTCGGCTGAACGTTCAAATAAAAATGTTTTTAATCGGTTTAGAAATGACAGAGAAATCTATTGTCATACATAAAATAGCAGTCAACCATGTAACCACCTCCTTTTAAAATATTTGCACATCAAAAGTTGGTAGAATATGTAGAAACACCTAAATAATTTTGTAACATCCTTGTAACACTCACATTCCGCAAATAAATATTTTTTTTCTTTTTCTTTCTTTCTTTTCTTTTCAAAGCCAGTTAAAAACAAAAACAATATTCATAGTCAGAACTCCTCTCCTCAACATCGGTTTTTTGTATGATATTGGAATGCAAACAAGCAGACGGAGTTCCTGATGGTAAGAAATTCACGCCGCCTAAAGACATTAAAGGTGGTAACAGTGCGTTGCAAACCTGAGGTCGGGATATTAGGCTTAGAGCAAAAGTAAGTTTACCGGCTATTACCCTCCAAAACAACAAACAAATCTGTGTAGTAAATAACATAAATACGTTGATTCCTATTTTATGTAATATTTTACATTAAGTACACACTTACAACACACACACACACACACACACACACACAAATACATATCTTCGTGCTAAGTCTCGTACAATATGGGTAGATAGTAGCGAAAGCCAAAGGGCACGATCTTTGCAGACCTTTCTGTCTTCCACATTCAGTAATCTTTTCATACCAACTTTTGAATTTTAAACACCGTACTGTCTAGTATAAAAACGCTAGGATTTTCAATCTAAAATGTTTTCATTTCAGTCTACTAACGTGCGAATGTGACGCTCTCATCACCCGTTAGTGGGTTGATCTAACGATTAAATAAGATTGTACAGTTTGTTAAAAATAGGTGATAAACATTTTGCTGCAACTAGACAGTATTAGTAGAAACACCTTAGCTGTTCTTGTCACCATAGATTCAATGTTTGCCATTGTCGTCTTCCTTGCTAAAAGCTATGTTGGGTGATATAGCCATAAGCACATACATGGCTTAAGATTCCGATTATAAGATAGAATAAGATATACTAGTGGTCGCCCATTTGTCGAAATTCGACCATATAAAATTTTAACAACATATTGATAAGATAAATAATCTTCATTTCTCAAGAGCAACTACTTTGTTTCCAAACTTTTTAGTACACCATCTTTGATCTTTTATCTATCATTAATCTATTTGTTTCTGTGTGTGAATGTGTGCATGGCAGTGTGGGTAATGTTTTATTTATTGATTTAATGTACTTTAATATTGAAATAATATAAGCGTTCTGCACATAACCACACATAAACTATCAGTGTGCCAAATTTTATGCTCCTGCGTCTGCGCAATTTTCATAAAAAGGGGTCCGAAGGTGGCATCGCGTATAGATGATGTGTTGTCTAGGAACGCTAATAATTGTTCTTTTTCATCAAGTAAGCCGTTGCCTTGTTCTTTTAAATACAGTATGAGATATATTCTGGTTTGTATCTAAAAATGGTAGCACAATGAAGCAGCCTGAAGCATTAGTAGTTGATTACAATAAAGTTTATACAATATAATTTGGGTGAAATAAAACCACTATTCCCATATTCACACATGCGTTGCGGTTTAGATTGATTTACGAATTTGTATAAATCTCACGCACTGTTGGTCGCTAAAGCCGCGCAATATGAGTGAATCCGAATATTATCGCTATTAACACGTTGAAATTGAATACTGTTATGCAAAGCCTCTGTTTCAATACGAAGCAGAAGCGAAACTCTACCTTAGTATAATTTTAACTAGAAAATCGATTATGAATCTGCCTTAGCCTCCTTTTGGAACATAGAAAAGTAAACGTTTAAAAGGTAATGGTGCCTTGCCAATCAAACATTAAGAAAACTTCCTGTGACAATAAGCTATATTGCCACTGATTGTATATTTACTGTAACAGATTTTTAAAATATTTTTCATTTTATCAGATATCATAGGAGCTAAAGGTTTATCTCGTGTTTGTTTGTTTGTCACTGACGGCTTGAATTAGCTTATGCACTTGATAGAGTTTTACGACGATTTGACTAGATTGGTACTGCCACCAATACGTTGAAAAAACAGGCATCAATAATTTGAATGCAGTGAAACTGCAGAAAAACGACTCTTATTTTATAACCACATCGTGATTTCATACTTGTTTTCAAAATGTGACTCATGATTTCGAAATAATCACAATAGTTGAAAAAAAATGAAGTCAATATAGAACTACTTCGCAATCATTAGGTATTCCCCTTTCAAAAAAAATACTGTTAATTTAACAGATAGTGCCGGTATTGTTATCGGACGAGTAACTACGTAACAAACATAAAAAATATTCCCCCTATATGGAGTCGGATGAACTTAGTAAATTAATATAATATATTTCCACTGTACAACCTGAACCTTAACTTCTTTCATTTGCCCATAAATTTAATACACCAATTACAAGAATTGAATATGTTAATATAACCAGTGATACGTAAATTAAGCTGAATATAAATCAGATACCATTTATATTCATCAAATTTCATTTCATTACTGTTTTAAAAACAAAAAGTAAATAATTATGTAAATTTCAAATCGGCAAAATCTACGAAAACCATTTTCATAATCGATTTAGTACTTATATAAGTAATACACCAATACTTATGTGTGTTACCTACTTAACATTATTATATAAAATTTTGAGGTTAGTTTGTGAAGTGGGTATACCTGCACACGCGGACTAAGATCCTGGCCATAAGATTAGATCCACTGGTCGACATTGTGTATAGGCAGCGGTTACCTCTTAGAATCAAGAGTGTTTCGCGCAAACATATAGCTAAGAAATAATATATCAACGTCTCAACGTAAAAAAAGGTAAAGTAAACGTGTAAAAACTGCACATAAATATAAAAAAATCAGTAAATGTGATTAATCTATACAAACTTCAAAATAGATCATTCAGATGTACCCTGGAATAAAGCGATCCCATTCAAATATACTAACTGCATCTCGACCGAGCAAGTGCAAGGCATAAAAGGCATTAATTACATTGATTTAGTATCGCTTATTCAATTGTCTGTCCTGTTGTCAATAGATAGAGCAGCGGGCTATAAATTGTAGTCTACCGTCCGCCGTCACAGCAAGCCTCAGTAATCCACTTATACAGTTTATCTGTACTCCACATCTTGACGTTTGGCTATCCATCTTAATTCCCGTACTGGTCCAACGCTGAAGCCTATACATCCTGATGGATATTTTGGACCATTAGTTTCAATACTTGCGTTATATTTTGTTAATGCTAGTCGAAATTTTAGGACAAAATTTCGGATATTTTATTTAACCATGAAACTGATTTAGCGAACACATATAATCCAAAAGTTATCAAAAACGTTGTATTAGAAAAATAAAAATGCTTTCCTTATTTCCTTTACGATTTTTCCAATTCGCTAAAGAGAGGTTTGAGATGAAGAGATAGTAGAAATCAGTTTCAAATGATCTGTAGGTTAATTTCGTTTTTGTGAAAACAAAGGATTTTCACGCCCATATCCCTGAAGGTATAGGCAGAGGCACAACCAGGGCACCCACGACTAGACGAAGACACTAATTTCCATAATCTTATAGGTGGCAAGCCTTTTGCCAACGGGGCATGTATGCGATCCCGGGCAACATTATTTTTTCGGGAATCGAACCCGCGACCTACGGAAGTCAAGTCCGACGCCGGACCGCTAGACCACAGAGTCGTTAAGATAATCTTTATAATAACTAATAATTAATTGTAAAGATTATTTTAATTATTTAAATTTTGAACTGTTACAATTTTTTTTCTAGGTACGAAGTTTGCTGGGCCAGCCAGTTACTCTTATATGTTGTTTATCACACTATCATCTTACCGTAGTCGAGAGTGGACCACTAACATTTTTGAATGTAAGTGGGGTTAGGCGAGTGTGCTCGGGTAACGGCTAACCCGCCAAACCACTTTTGATGAAATTTAATAAGGGAATAGTTAAGAAGAGCGGTTAAACATAGGCTACTTTTTTCTTGTAGTATACATTGGTTCCTGTTGGGCTTTGAAAAAATAGTAAATGGCAGACGAAGTCAGGATTAATACCTAATAAATCTAACTGAGTTTTTCCCCTTGTATTATGCATATGCAGCCACTTGTCCGGGTATGAGTGGCAGTGGATGCCATACCGATTACTTCCGCATTGATGACATTGTCATGTTCCAGTCCGCAAAGTAGTGTAACCGCAGACTTTCCCAGTTGGCCTAACATCCTGGCCACAGGATAGCGATGCAACTGTAACATCTTTGGTGTTTATAGGCTAAAGTTTTCTGTGACCATTAGAAGAGCCGAATGCTTGTTCGCTGTATAATCACATAAATACATAAAGCGTGTAAAACAGATTTTCTTTTTTAATTTAATAGATTTTTTAGGCAGGCCACACGCGTGACAGAATGGAACAATTTTGCTAATTCTTTTTTGTTGTATAAGTTACTGTCAGCAAAAGGTTTATATGAAAAAAAAAAATTTTACAATTTAATTTATATAGTTAGGAAAATAAATTGGAGCTAAAAGCGTTGCTTGAAAAGGGGGAGAGGGCACTTTTAGCTGTGCGGATCGACTTATATTGACATCTTTTAAATATCAAAGCTTCCTTTTGAATCTCATTTTTCACAATTCTTATACATTTCAAATAAATGTATTAGGTGGTACAGTTCCGCAGTGATTCGCTCGGATTAGTACCATCGCCTTATCTATTCCTGCCCGGCGGCAGGCTACGGCTGACGTCCAGTGCTTGTCGTTGACGTGTTCGGGTTCATAGGGTAAGGTAGCTGGTAAACTTACTTTTGCTCGAGGCCTAACATCCCAGCCTCAGGTTGGCAACGCACCCTTACCACCTTTGGTTTCTCTAGGCGGCGTGAATTTATTACCATCAGGAAATGCATCTGCGTGTTTGCCTTCCATTATCATAAAAAAAATTTACTACCTATACTACATCTTGTATATAATTTCTAAATTAATCTGTGATAAAATATGTACACACGTTAAACTTATCTAGGAGGTAGGACAAAGAGGAATCTAAAATTAAATCCAATATAGTAATCGATTAACAGCACCCAGTAGGTATAAACCTATAACTGAAACTCAATAGGAAAGTTCTGGGAAGCGCTCATCGGACCCTGTTTGCAACTGCAGAGACTTGCAACAGAGACATAAAGTGCTGGATCTTGCTAAGTAATATCATTCTTTGGAATAATAACTTCATTTGCAGTGATTTTGGTTGTGGGAAACTTATGAATGAGTGTGTATGTATGGGCATTACGAATATAATGTCTACCTCGTTGGCCGAGTGGCTAGCGTACACGCCTAACTACACCAACCATCCCGACGGGGGCCGGCATTTGTGTGATGAACATTTAGATGTCTGCATTTCCGGGTCTGGGTGTTTATTAAATTGATTTTGGTATCTATTTAAGTATTTCTATGTATTAGAATTTTTGACTAACACAAACACAATTTGCTTACTTTGGGGTAGATAGGACTAAATCTAGAGGTAGTCCCGTATAAATTTGATCAAAATCTCAGAAGCAGCTTTTGAGATATATATATTTAATGAAGCATCTTTTTTTTACCCGACGACGTGTTTGATGTTAGAGTCACAAGAGCTTCTTTGTGGCAAACACAATCTTGAAGGTAAAAGAATAATTAAACTAAACAATAGAAACGTGTATTTTGTATTTGTATTCATATCTAGAAAAAAAATAACTTTACTGGGACGTACCTGTATTTGAGAGCAGTCAGTTCTTAGATGGTTCAAGTTTTATACACTTGATAACCAATATTTCCCTCGAAACAGTGATTTAGATTCGGGGCTTAAGGATGCAGATCATTAATCAAAGGTTATATCTGTTTATCGTTATTGAAATAACCGTGGTGGAAATATGTAAGATCACTTCTATATGATTTATATCTTAACCAAACTCAGGTTGAATACAGTTCAATAGGAATCGGTGAACTCGCGGGACATGTGACAGAAGTTTGGACATTTTGGACACGGGCGTCTGAAGTTGGTCTTCGGGTGCGGATACAAATTATACACGAACATCCAATTTCCACTGCACTTTGATTGTCATAAATAGTTGTTTAAAACGGGGTGTAAGCATTTTAATCTCACTAGCTTCCACTAGCGGTTTTGTTGGCGTACCAATTTATATTTTTACAAAACAAATATAATAAAACATCTATTTGTTATTCTGATGTATAAACAATATCCTTGTAAAATTTGATCTAAATATGTTTTGCAGTTGGTGCATGAAAGAGTAACAAAAATCGATCCATTCTCACAAACTTCCGCATTTCTGTCATTAGGAACCTACTAATGTTACAAATGTGGAAGTTTTTGTATAGTTTGTGGAAATAGTAGGATAGCTGTTAGAAACATGTATCAACACTAGAAAGATAATCATGTAATTTCCTAATCTAAGGCCAGGATAGTCAGTATGTCGCTATCAACTGTTCCAGAGGCCAGAAACAGGTGGACCTCGATGAGAAAAGATCTGGTCGCGGTGATGAGTGTTGGAAACTTTAGGTAGGGTTGTCACATACGAATTATGTGTTTTTAATATGGCTTGTGTTAAAGGTGTTTAGTCGACGATATTCAGAATACTTTGACAATTTTTTTTTATATTGGAAGGCAAGCAAGCAGACGGCATTCCAGATGGTAAATTAGCGGCTGACATATCCTCCGAACCGGAACACGTCAACGCAAGCACTGACTCTATGGCATGGCGGGAGTAACAGGTAAGGCGGTGGTACCAATTCGGGCGAGTCGCTGCGAAACTCTACCACCCAGTCAGTTGTCACGGTGTTAGTGACAGTGTGTGTTAGTGAAGGCGAACCTATGGTTACAAGGCGAGTGTGTGTGTGTGAAGGTGTGTGTTACAAGGCGAGCATTGGCACACTGTCACTAACACCGTGTGTTAGTGACAGTGTGCCAATGCTCGCCTTTTGTGAGCTGCCTGGCAGGAAGGCAGATGGTTTATTCTGTAAAGGAGTCCAGACTAACACGGGGAAAAGTTTTTTAGTCTTATTAATCTAGAGCTTGTTAACATCCTGTCAGTTTGAATTATTAATTTCTAATTTGTCAAGTTGTATCTAATTGACTGTGTAAACTATTCAAGACAAATCACAATCCTCTGTCAACCAGACAGTAAAACAACATAGCTATGTAATAACCATAGGAGACAGCTATTGCTATGGGAGACAACTTTGAAATGCATAATTAAATTAGATATTCAAGATCTCCTTTGAGACGAGGTGCAATGGCGTGGTTTCAAATATTCTGTATATTCACGGTAATATCTCGTGTTGCGCTAATTAGTTGAACTTAGTTCTACCGACAGAAGTAGTCTGATGAAATCCTTCTTTGGAGTTCTGAAATTGTATAAGATAAATGCTACTGCTATACCTACTGCGGCTTATAAACACACATTAACGTAGGAGTAAAATAAAGTTGATATTATCGTCTGTATAACGTTGTAATAAAGACTTTACTTCCAGGTTGAGCCTTGGTGTACTTTACTCCGCGTTTATTAATAAGGTGGACCATGGGGAAGAGTTTCGTGTACTCAGTGACGGGATTATATGACGACTCGTTCAGATTGATATAGGCTCACTATTTGTTTAGTCAGGGTTCTGTCAGCATCTTTAATGTCGTCTTATCTTCCTGTGCATGTACTAGGTACCTTCTATTTTATTTTCTGTTACTGTTAAATCTACTGAAAGTTAATACCACGAGCACGGCCTTACATCCAGTAATTACTTTTAGTCGAGGAGGTTTGTTATATCTTGTAAGCTTTTTTTAACATCCTATTAAGGTTTGTCTATTTGTTTGTTACTCCTTCAAGCAAAAACTGTTGAACCGACTTTCATGAAATTTGGCACAAAGATATAGGGAAACTTAGAAATAAATTGCATGGTTTTTATCCCGAAAAAATGTTTCTGTGGCCATTAACTACTAGGGCAAAGCCACAGGCAACAGCTGGTATAAGATACATCGTTTTGGTATATTATAACTAGTCGTGAGAGCCCTGGTTATGTTAATTTACTACTCGTGTATATAAGCGTGAAGATACTTTTTAATATGTAAGTTGGCGTACAAGCTACCAGATACTCTTTATGATAAGAGAAAACCCTCGTCTAAAGACACCAGCGATATTTTTGGTACGTCATTAGTGTATGACACCCAACTCTTCGAGGCAGAATGAGACAATGATGAGCGCTGGTATTGTGCTAGCAGGAACGGTTAAAACCTTGATGCAAATCTAGGAGAGCACCTGTTAAGTACTCTACCATTGGTAACATAATATTATTATTTAATACATTATTGCACACAAAAAGCAAAAATTTACAAAATACAGAAGTAAACAAGAACCAAAGGCTCTATCTCTAACTACAGAAATTCCTTCAGCCAACCCAAAAAAACTAAGCTGTGAAAATAAAACGGAAAGCATCGTGTACAAAAAACAACTATAGCTATTCTTAGAACAAATATAAATATAATAATTAAATATGTAAAATTAAAACAGGTAAAATTATCATTATTAAAAATCTTTGTAAGATAATATACGAGTATATTATTGTGTCAAGTAAAAGTAGTGTTCCTTCAATTTTTTCTCATAATTAAGTAAAGAAGGGCTGTCACAAATCTCAACAGAAAGGGAATGCCACAATTATATTTTTATTTCAGAAAATTTGCTTAAAAATTTCCATGTATTGTTATCAGTGAGCAATGAAGATTTTAATCATTTACATACATACATACATATCTTAACGCCAAGTGTAGGCGTCGAGTGCCAGACCTCACGATCCCGACAAACCTGTCTGGCTTCCTTCACGTTCATTACTCTTTTCGTACAAACATGCCGGTTATTTATTATTTAGTTATTCATTTAGATTTATAAAATGTTAAAAATTCCTTTAGTTAAATACATTATTAATAACATTTGGATCTTCATTTAAAAATGAAAGATGCACAGCATTCATATTTATCATTTCATTTTGTTATGTAAATCATTTTATTTTCTAAGAGTATAATTTATCCCCGTTGACCGAGCACATAATGAGCGAACCGCTTACAGCATGACGAATGGTCCAAGTAATGTTCCGCCATCATTATTTATAACATTCGCGAGAGGGAAATCTTTTAAAAGTTGTACTTGTACTTTGTATTTCCCTACGTAAGAGGTAATCATGATGAATTTATATTTTCCTTAAATATGAAACTTTATGCCCCGTGTCGGTCCTGGTCCGCTCAGTAGAATAGACCATTCTGCATACCAGGCAGCTCGTAGGGGTGAGTACAGTTTAAAATACAGTTTATTACTACCAAGACCAACGGTGGTAAAGTGCTGTGCTGCAACTTGGCTAGGTAGTGCTCCATTGCCTTGCCTATTCTCACCGTCAATAACTCTGTTAATAGGCCTTCCATCCCGGCCACAGTACAGTGACGCACCTACAACATCTATGGTGTATATATTTAACGGTTGTCTCTTGTCATTTTATTATGTCGTTAGTATTTACGAGTATAATATTAGTATGGAATTATTCTTCAACATGACTTTCATCTCTCATATTAGTCATTTAGGAGTTGATTCTTGAAAAAAAAAATTTGGTCTATGTTTGAACTTCGGTCTTTAGAATTTCATATCATATCAGATTTCGTTAGAATCTGTTCGGCAATTTAGTCGTGAAAGCGTAACAAACAAACAGACTTTTGCATTTAAAATATTTGGATATGGATTCGCATTTAGTATTATATTGACAAGTCTACTTAAAATCACAAAGATACTTATCATACGAGGTGTTAATTTTAAACATTGTTTACCTGAACAGGCGTCTAAATATCGTTTGTTATAAGGCGGGTTGAATCTAAATCCAAAGTACACAAATGATGTACTTGTATTATTGGTGCTAATCAAAAATAAATACTTAAACATATTACATTGGAATAAGACATCTGGATGTTCATCACAAAAATGACTGCCCCGCCAGAAATCCAACTAAAGGCTTGCTGTTGGTCAGTAGCATCAGAAGCATACGCGAACCACTCGACCAAGGAAGCGGTCGTGTTAGTAGTGAATGAATGAACGAAAGAACGAATCGGAGAATAACTTTTTGAGTACCAACATAAAGACGATCGTAGTGGAACACTTTTACCATAGAAAATGAAAGGTTGATAAGATATAAATAATGAATTACAAAACTAGACTTTAATTCAAAGAGAGATTTTCAAAACTTATAAATGTAATTCACTCGCTGTACAAATCTCTAACTTAAAAACAAAAATCACTTCCTACAGTGAATGAGAAAAAAATAACACGAAAATGCACCATTAACCCCCGTAAACTTGTTGTGCTACACGCGCTAGTTTATTTTAAACTTTACCTCGTTTATCATAAAACTCATTTTTGAATGAACATTGAAAAAATTTTTTCTTTAATTTGATAAAGTCGTCGCGGCTGAGCATTGCCAGTTAATCAGCTTTGCATCTTTTTGCAGTTTTGCTTTTAACATTTTTAAGAGCGACATATTTTTCATAGGTATATTTTTGTTTTGTTGTGTTGGCATGTGCTTTTTTATGTGATAAAATAGCGAACATAATAGTGAGAGGTAACTACAGCCTATAAACACGGTGCTGTCCTGTAAAACCCTATCCTCCGGACTGGTAAGTACATGACATTGTCATTATGACAGCAGAAAGAGGTAAAGCAGTCCCTACCACAGTAAACTACTGCATAATTTTTTTACCACCATTGGCCATGTTGGTAACTACCTATGTTACCTATGCTCGCCTCTTACAATGTGCCTTGTCGGAAGGCCGATAGTCTATTCTACACAGGAAACCGAGGATATTTCACTATCATCTATGTATTACTGCGTGATGCCAAAACATTGGACCCCTTTTTACGAAAATTGCGCGGACGCAGGAGCATACCATTTGGCACACTTGTAGTTCATGTGTAGGAGAAGTGCAGAATGCTAATAGTTTTCAATAATAATGCTTATAAAGTACATTCAATCAATAAATGAAACCTAACCCACATTAGCACGCATTTGACACACACTAACAAATATATTGATGATAACGATAAATGATCATAGATGGCGCACTATAAAGTTTGGAAACAAAGTAGTTGGTCTTGAGAAATGAAGATAACATTTTTATCAACAAGATATTAAAATTTATTATGGTCGAATTTCGACCAACGGGCGACCACTAGTACATAAAATTACATGAAAAACTTTACGTTTATCTTAATTTCCCTGAGAACTGAGACGTCGTTCTTACAAAACAAATAGAAATCGCTTTAGAAACAACGAATTAATCGATTGATATATTCAAAAAATATGTAGTACTCGAACATAATATACCACCCTCCATGTTTGGACCTGTGTGACCTGTGAGCGTAAACACTAAAAACTCAATACGTCAATAACACTTTGGCCGTTTCGGTGGTCATCACTTAAATTAGAAGTTTAAGCCACCACAGCCAAAAATACTCTAAATGATTAAATTCCAACGATACGAGCGTTTTCCAAACTTGATTCAGAACTTCGTAGCTCAGTTGGTAGTTTTTATTAAGTTACAGTGAAACAAACTAGTGAGGAATTTTTCAAAGTTCCCACAGTCCGCGGGCGATGCGACGCTCCCACCTTAACGAGAAGTTTTCCAATTCAATTAGCCAGGAAACTTGGCCTTCCTGCCCAACAAATTAGGTCGTTTTGCTTGGAACAACTTGATGTTATTTTGTGAAAATGTTTTTTTACCCTTTTTACCCAAAACTTTGCAGACTGATGGCAACGTCGAACTCAGACAAATTAACACTTAAATATAGAGAGCTTTTCATGCAGCTTTTATGAAGTGAGCATCGGGTTTTTTATTTGTGGCCTTGAATGGTCGTGGAACTTTAGCGGTAGAATCAACTTGGCTGGATTGGACCCACAATCTTACTTATCTATTCCTACCACCACAACGTCATTTTTCACTATTGTTTTCTGTGGTAAATTATATACCTATTGATTTCTCAGCCCTCAGTAAAAAAAACAAGCAATAAAATATAAAAACTATAACATGGTGCTTGCATACAAAATTAATTTAACCGACAACTACCTACAGAAGTATTACAGTTTTTGTTTGGGAGTATGTACGAATGTTTGTAGATTCTTTCTTCAAAGGGTTTGAAAGTACAAGGAATCTTTATTAATTTCAATAGTGGCGGTTATCACAAGGTACTACATCAAAAATACAAACGACAAAATGGTGGATTTGAAACCATAATATGAGGTTCATGTTTTTTAAATAGTCAAACATAATGAATTCGTTTAAGGTACATAGTACCTATATATTTTTATCTCAACAAATCCAAAAATATAAGTATAATCTAAAAATCATTATTTAAATACCAAATCATATAGTTCACCAAACGATTAAAAAATGGCACACGTATAGGTATTGTTTCGTTTTGTGCAGACGGGTTTTTTTGTTATTATCAGCGACATTTTTATAGACAAAATTTATCAATCCAGTCACTTGTACTTTCCAGAATAATATATGTTTAATATTTTCTTGCATCGTATTTTTATTTTTATTTTTTAGCACTTACCCTGTGCGTGGGATAAATTTCTATAAATTTTTAAAGAAAGAAAAAATTTCGCCCCAGACAGGACTTAAATCTTTAACCTTTCGTCTCAAGCCGACGATTGGTTAGAGCATTCGTCGGCTTCATACGAAAGGTTACAGGTTCAAGTCCTGTCTGGGGCGAAATTTTTTCTTTCTTTAAAAATTTATAGTAATATTTTCTTTTTGCCAACCGGTTTCGCTATTCAAGCATCATTTTAGTTTGTTGTCATTGCACCCGTTTAGTTTGTATGGAAATAAATTAAATGCTGATTTTCTAGTTTACTCAAAGTTAAACGGGATAAATAAGTGTCCTATGTCCGTCTCCTGGTTATAAATTACCTCATGGTCAATTTTTAACCAATAAGTTATAAA
>NJDD01003276.1:514996-527983 GCA_002245505.1 Calephelis nemesis | reverse complement strand
GCTCGGGTTCGATTCCCGACGGGGGCAGGCATTTGTGTGATGAACATTTAGATGTTTGCGTTACCGGTTCTGGGTGCTTATTAACTTTATTCTGGTATCTATTTGAGTATTTCCATGTATTAGAACTATTAACTTACACCCATAACTTACTTTTACCCATAAATTTTTGCTTACTTTGGGGTTATATTTAATTTGTGTAACTTTTCCAGGAATATTTATTATTGTGTTAAATTTTATTTTAAGTTAACTCAATAATCTAAATAAAAATACAGTTTTATATAGCTCCAGGATTTGTTATATAAACTTGAAAACTTTCAGTTTAAAAAAGTATATAAATTTATTTTCGATATAGGAAAATAAATTACCTATAACTCAACTCAGCATTTAAATATATAAATATTAATAATTTTTTTTTGCAATTTATAAGGTTCATTGTTGTGTTTGTTAGGAGAAGTTTCATATGAAAAGGGAAAGTTGAAGGTATAATTGAAAAATAATGTTTTAATATATACGAACTGTTAGTATCAAGCGATACGAAGTTCTCCGGGTCGGCTAGTTAGTAATAAATCCAAAAAAAAATAAAGCACATTGAGCGTTACGAACTATTATAAATTAATATTATTTTAAGCTATATTGTTCAAAACTTCAATATAAACATCAATAATTTTGTGCAAATACTGTGTTCATTTGATTTACTTATTAAGAATAAAACCAAAAAATGCCGAAAGAATGAAGCTTTACAATATTGTCATGTTATTTTTAAATGAATAAATCAGAAAATTCACGAGCTGCGAACGGCCGAGACATAATAAATTTATCGTGTTACTTTGAGAGATAATTTTTGTTATATCCGGTGCCGGATATTTAAATCTTAGTGCGCGTTACAATTTTGTAATTATGTCTATTTCTTAATCGATTTAAATGTCAATATAATTTAACTTACACATATTATACTTTAACCACTTCTTAAATTTCCATACATCATTACAACCAGCTCATGAACTCTACACTAAAGTAATGGACAAAAAACAAGACCTTCTCCTGTTTTTGTAGTACCAGTTTTGGCCCGGGCTCCTTTGAAGAATAGACCATCTGCCTTCCTGACAGGCAGCTCATAAAAGGCGAGCAAAGGCTTACTGTCACTAACACCGTGACATCTAACTAGGTGATAGAGTTTCGCAGCGACTCATCCGGATTGGTACCACCGCCTTACTTATTCCTGCTGCCATAACGTCATGACGTCTTCCGGTTCGGAGGGTAAGGTAGCCGGTAAACTTACTTTTACTCAAGGCCTAACATTACGGCCTCAGGTTGGCAACGCACCATTACCACCTTTGGTGTCTCTAGGCGGTATAAATTTATTACCATCAGGAGAGCCGTCTGCTTGTTTGTCTTCCAATATCATAAAAAAAAAACCTTCTCAATCAATCAATCATTTTATTTGCTTTTAGCGAGATACACATTTGAGGTCTTACAATTACTTACAGTACTTCTACTATACCAATTAATTGGCATGCTAATTATGATTAACAATGTTTTTTACGAGATTTTTAAATATTTTTTTTTTCTCCGAAAATTTCATATTATCGATTCCATAGTATTATTTAAGGATTTGAAGATTTTAAAATGTTTGCGATAAATATAATATATTATAAAAACTGTATGTCAAAGTAATTGTAAGATATTAAACTTTTATAGATTTTAATTTATATATATGTATCTAAATAATCAAGTTTTGTAAAAGGGCATTCAATCTTTTCTAAATATTTTATTTTAAATGTAAAAAATATATTATATGTAAAAAAGGATACTATGTATATTCAACATTCCCATAACAAGTAACGCCTTATAACCTTTCAGTTTTTTTTAAAACTGCCGCTAATTTTATTTGTTATTTATAAATTTTAATTTCATTTTCCTAAAACAAGATATCAAAATGTCCTAGTTACTATTTTACATTCAAATATTTAAAAAGAGTGGACTGAGTATTTTTAAAGCTGGTAATCAAAATAATATTTAAACAAATATTTCAAATACATAAGGAATGAATTAGAAAACACCTAAAACATAATAATTATTCATTTATGAAACAAATTACGCCCAATAAATTGAAATATTTTTTGTGTATGTTCTTTGCATTATCAAAAAATGTAATTTAAAGATTCTTGTGTCAAAATATGTAGAGAAAATTAAATATTAAAGTCATGATCCTTGATGATGAATGTAATTTGTATTATATTAATATCTTTCTTCTGATGGAAATCTCCTTAAAGTAGTGGAAATAAAGTTATGTACTTGTTTAAACTCAACAGTCACACCGCAGGACTGACACCGCATCTGGCGAACTTAATCCACTTTGCAGCATCGCAGATTATCTCGAATTAGTTTCCAGTAAACTTCAAAAGAACTTTGAAATGAAAATAAAGTTTTTGTGCAGCAAATATTATTTCTTTATATGAAAGAACGGATTTTGTAAATAACATTATTAAGAAGCAGCTGTACCCGCGACTACGTTTGCGACTTTCTGCGGTGTTTAACATTAGTAAATTAAAATAAATCGTAATAGACAGATAAACTTTTACATTAATAATATCAGAATGGCAGTATTTGAAAAGCCAGAAAAACAGTTTAATATGATCTCTAGTGTCTATAGCCCAGGGATATCTCTTATCATCGGAGAGCCAAGCACACGGCTCTTCGCTATTTTGTCGCATAAAAAAGAAAAACAAACATTTAAATATTTGTTTGTATTCAGGTATTTCATTTATAGGGATACTTTATACTGGCTATCGTTATATCTGAAACTATAAAAGCACAATCTACAAAATATCAAAAAAAACGAATAGATTATAAAAAATTAATAATTCTAAAAAAGCCTTCTGTTCCAGTTCCAATTACAGTTACCTGCGTCTATTTTTTAAATATCTCAAATGTGCAAAATTGAATGTTCTACTTACAGTATGTATGCCTAAGTATCAATTAATATGAAAAATGTCTTAAGTATAATATTGCTACTTGTAGTTGCTGACGAGTTGCAATTTACACCACCTCCACTAATCAACTTTACTGTGTCCAAATCAAATAATAATTATTCGATCACACGTACACCTGTCGACGTCAAAACGAATTACATCTTAATAATAAACTGTACACAAACAATTTCATACACATCTATTCTTTAATCGCGTAACACAATTAAAAAATATATTCACAATTTCAGACAAATTCCTAAATATATTAAATCAATTTAAATAATTAAATCAAATAGTGTTAATTGTGTATTTATAGCTTAGTAGGCACAGGAACGGAGACTTACGGCCAATGTTAATAATGTATCTCAATCTAATAGATTTCAAACAATCTAGATAGCTACGTATCCGCTGGCCTATCCCATACCTAATTGCCATATTTATCCAGTCCACGGATATATATTATTGGCAATCGATTACATAAAAATGGATCAAAATATCAATCTTGGACAGCGAGTTTTGGATTAGGATTAATTATTAATATTAGCCGTTAGTAAGCACAGACCACAAAATCGGTAGCATCTATGAGACAAATTATTATTTGTTACACTATTACTATAGTAATATTTAGTTAACTCTGTCGCTGCTACTAAAATAAATTAGTGCTTGCTGTAATCGTGGTCCGATTTGGAGAATAGGACAGCCGGTAATTTTATTTATAACATAAGTAAATGGATGAAAACGATCCATTAATGTCCCTGTATTTTGACCCTGTGATTCCCTACTATCAAGACGTCTGCTTGCTTAGTACACTAAAAACACAGATTTCCATTTTTCCAGTCGTTTGAAAACGCTTTTTTTTATGTGATAGGAAGGCAATAAAGCAGACGGATTTCCTGATGGTAAGAAACTCACGTCGCCTAGAGTCACCAAAGATGGCAATGGTGCGTTGCCAACCTGAGCTCAGGATGTTAGGCCTCGAGCAAAAGTAAGTTTACCGGCTATCTTACCCTCCGAACCGGGACACGTCATGACGCTATGACGGCAGAAACTCTACCACCTAGTCAGATTTCACGGTGTTAGTGATGTTAAGCCTATGCTCTCCTTTTGTTAGCTGCCTGGCAAGAAAGGCAGATGGTCTATTCTGCAAAGGAGCCCGGACCAACGATTTCCATTTTTCCAATCATTTGAAACCGCTTTTGAATACGATATAATTAAATCTGTATAATTCAGCGTAATGAACGATATCAGTGGCACGTAAACGCTGTTAACTGATGCAATGATCTAAAAACATCGATACCGTTTAATTTCGATGTTGTTTACCGACGCTAAACAATCGATTAGCAATAGTGATTCGTAATTAGAGCAATATCGTTTCGTGATTGCGGTGATGCATGAGGTTTTTTTTAACTATTGAAGTTGTACCTCTTTGTTTAAAAATCAAAAAGTCGCTTTATGCTGTCTTTCTCTATATATGTTTAGATCTTTATAACAACTACTACTAATTGTTTTTTTAATAAATAGAGTGATTTAAGAGGAAGATTTAAATGTGTTATTATACCTGCGAAGCTGGAGCAGGCTTCTAGTTGTTAGTATAAATGACTTTAAAACCTACGTAGTTACGTAATTGCATTTTTTCTAAATTTTCTAAGTTACTAAATTTATTTAAAATTCGTTTTATTTTTTAACTATTCGAACGTATATTAGTTTGAAGTCATGTGTGTCCAAAATTTATTTAACCTCAACGATTTTAACAAACATGATAATATTTTGTAATGATGTAGTTTTTATTTTATTATGTTTTTGTTAAATTTGAAGTTTATCATATTTTGCTAGATTAATCTTAAAGCTAGATTAGGGATGTCATTTTAATAAGTAAACCTCGGATAAACGTGTATTACTAGTATATTCATAGATACTGAAAAAAATCACACGATTTGCTCTTCCTCCAAAGTAAGGTATCTATATGTACCTACGTGCTTGTATTAGTCGTAATAGTTTGATATTTGAGATTTACGGCTTAATAAACATACTCAGCCTTATTGAAAAACACGGAGTAAATTACGCCAAGGTTCAACCTGGTATTATAGTCTTTATTACAATGTGATACAGACTATAATATCAATTAAATTTTGCCTCTTCGTTAGTCCATATTTATTAATAAGACGGCTAGTGTTTCTAGATAATTCTAGATAGTCATTATAATCATTACATATAGAGTATGAGATGATGAATAGTAATATTTGACAGACTTTAATAAAAGCTAATCGTTAAGACAGTTACCAACAAACTTTGAATTAAATTATTAAAATAAACAAAAAATCTTATTAAATTTGTTTTTATAATACATTTAATCCAAAATCACAAATATTATATTGAATATATGTTCCGGGATAAAAAGTGGCTTCTGAAAGTTGGGCCTCCCGGATATTGACCGGAATGTTCGCCGGGAATTGAGCCGCTGCAGAAAGGACCACTGGATCTAAAAAAGAACGTATGGATAAGATGAATATTCGTCTGGAATATTTAAATTCAGAATTGTTATTTACGCTAAACTTAAACACAATTCGCATTTTTAATTTGGTTCAAATAAGATGTTAACAAGATTTGCCAATATGTAGTCGTATGTGAAAATATGTAGTCGTGAAGTGACAGAGACAAGATAAGCCACAAATAGTACTATTTTTAAATATTGCGGATACCCGGAATCAAGCTAGTAAACATACGACTCTCCTGATTAAGATATAACCTTGGTCTATATACACTATAAATGTTATAGGTGCGTCACTGTCGGAATTAAGCCGATTGTGCAAGTCTACCGGCTAGCCTACCCTCCCAACAGCAACATGACAGAATCATTATGGCGTCATAAAAAGGTAGGGCGGTGGATTCATTCCCGGGCAAGTTGCTGTACAGCACACTAGCAGGGTCTTGTGAGTAATGGTCTATAACTTATGATTGTCTTTTACGAGCGGCCTGGCAGTGCGGCTGATGGTCCATTCTACCCAGTGGATCCAACACGGGGAAGATGTATTTATTCACAAAAGAACCACAAACCGTGTTTATCTTATTTTATGTAAAAAAGAGGTAGGCAGAGGCACAACCAGGGCACCCACGACTAGCCAAAGACACTTAGTCCCACAATGTGAAAGGTGGCAAGCCTATCGCCAACCGGGCACATATCTAATCCCCGAGCAACATTTTTTTTATTAGAAAATCGGAAAATCCAACTTTCCTTTTTGTTGCCCGACTGTTTTTTTTTATTTATTACCAAAAATTTACACTTATTATACATACACTTATTATAAGGCATTTCTTAAAACCACTAGGGTTTAATATTGAATGCCGCTTTCTTCGCCGTGCACGTAGGCACATTATTTATCTATATATTCGTTTATACTAAAGCTTCATACTACATAACAAATAAGTAATTAATGCTCCCTAGTAAAAGTCCTTAGAAAATAAATCTGTGTTACTTAACAAATACATATTTTATTTATATTTAATATTTTTTTGAGTTAGATAGTTACATACTTCGCTAGGCAAAACATTTATTAAGCGAGGAATTATATATTGTGTTGTCCTCTCGCCGTAAACATTCAATGCACGTGTAATGCAAAGCCGGTTTTGTACAACTGCCCGGGTATACACAGAATGATTTATCAATTTCTTAAGATTTTCATTAAAATAGTTATCTTTAAGTAACATGTATTTAATTTGCAATCCAACTGGCGATATTTTGCAGTATTTAAACAGCCCAACGTCGTCATTACAGAACTTTGTTGAATATTAGGTGATACAATATTTTTTAGCAATTTTAGTTGTAATGAGTATATTTGTTTGATATAAGAGCTGTACGTCCGACCATAGCTACTTAACCCATATTGAATATAAGATTCTGCTAAGGAATTGTATAACATTATTTTTACTTTAAAAGGAATGCGTTGTCTAAGAATAATAATATTAGATAGAAAGTGGCGGAGTTTACTACAAATATATTCTATGTGATTTTGCCAGTTAAATTTAGAATCCATAGATAAACCCAGATAAGTATGGCTTGTTACAACTTATTATAACAATATGTGGGTATAGACACAAGCGTGGGATTTTAGCATGGAGACAATTATGGCTATGTGCAATAAGTTTACTTATTTGTGTTTCTTTAGTATACGGTGATTTTATAATAAGTAACTTAGTTTTTTTTGCATATAATACCATCCCAGAATCGTGACACCATTGCGCAAGTGCATTTAGATCGGATTGCAATAAATCACGATTCGAACCCGGGACCTCATGCAGTCAAGTCCAACACCTGAACTGCTAGACCACAGAAGCGATTTATTTTATGTAATTTTAGGCTACAGATAGTTTCTACCTGATGTGCACAGAATCGCCGTAAATAAGAAAGAAAACTGTTTTTTCTTTTACTGTCATTTTTGTGTAAAGCTATCACTTTTAGGACCTTAATGTACTTTGAGATCAGTAGGCCCAAAAATAATAACAGTTAAAGTTTACAAGACGTGACTTTAAATAGTCATAATGATAGAGTTTCCCCAAGTGCCGATAGAAATAATAGAATAAGTAATTTACCTGTTCCCATAAAAGCGTTAGGACCAATCGCAAATACTGGAGAGGAATCTTCAACATAAGAAAATACTTCACTTTTTTGAAGCTGCATGTTTTTCACATTTGGTATTATTAAAGTCACTTTAATAGAGCCTGTGGAGAAAATAATATCAATCTTTATAGAAAGGCGTTACTTTGCGGAAATCCATACTTAAATCATTTTACTAAGGATATAAAATATTCACTCATTAAACTCTCATTCATTAGGTTTAAAACATATTTTTGATATTCGTCATCATCATCGACCGGAGAACGTCCACTGCTGGACATAGGCCCCCAAAGAGCGCCACATGTCCCGGTCACCAGCCGCTTGTATCCAGCGACTCCCCGCAACTTTGACCAAATTATCAGTCCAAAACTACGTCCTCCGGTGCGGGGCCGCCACTCGAGAACCTTTCTTTCCCAGCGGTTACCGGTTCTGCGAACAATGTGGCCTGCCCATTGCCACTTCAACTTGCTAACTCTCTGAGCTATGTCGGTTACTCTCGTTCTCTTGCTGATCAAAGAGTCACGGATCATATCTCGCAGAGAAACACCGAGCATAGCTCTCTCCATAGCACGCTGAGCGACTCTGAGCTTATTTAAGAGGCCCACATTTGACGGTCAAGTCTCAGTTCCATATGTCTTCACTGGTAACACACTATAGTGTGTGCATATTCTATTGCACGAAAAGATCATTAGATTGAACAAAATGCAAAAAATTATGAAAATATTCAGAATTTGTGTTTAATTTAATACATATTTAATACTGAGGTGCACTTCAATATTTTCACTAATAGCAAACTTTAGCACAGAGGTGTCTTACAACTTGGAGAAAGACGTAGGCTATTTTATATGCAAAACGTATATAAATATGTGATTATGTATGTATATGTGATTTCTGTGAAAAAATTGAATCATTTCAAACCGATAAAGTGATAAAAAGCTAATTAATTGTAATGATACAAATTTGTACTAAATTTTTAAAAATATTGAAATGTTTTACATTATGTAAAATTTTAAGTGTGAAAAAATGTAAAGTATAGTGAAATTACGAAAGCTCAAGTAGAAGAAGTCCACATTGACGATAGGTTCCTTGGCTCGACGGTGGAAACGGAAATAGGTGTAATTCGATCCAACAAACAGGTTCCGGAACTCAACAGCCAGCACAACTTTATCAGTTTCCTTGTTAATGCTAAAATATTATAATTATTAGCCATCAAGTAATTTTAATAAAACGTTCTTTATTAGTTTTATATCAAATTAGCAACACAACGAAACTCATAATTAAGGAGGAGTAGCAAAAACCGCTGTTACAATTATAGCAAGAAACCAATACTTTTATTTGTAATAAAATCCTTTATACGAAAAGCTTAGTTATCGTTAAATAATTTTTAATATTAATTATTTACCAATTTTAATCATGTCATTTTCATTTTTACATAATTATGGATAGATTTTAGTTCAATAGTATGTTAAAAAAATATTATTTAATCTATTAATAATAAATTAATATTCCAGGAAAAATCACACAAATTGAATCTAACCCCAAAGATAAGAGTAAGCAAATTATACGCTTGTTGTATGGGTGTTAGTCAACGATACTAAATACTAATACATATAAATACTTAAATAGATACCAGAATAAATTTAATAAACACCCAGACCCGGAAATGCAGACATCTAAATATTCATCAAACAAATGCCTGCCCCCGTCGGGAATCGAACCCGAGCCTCGCGGTTGGTCGATGCAGTTAGGCGTGTACGCTAGTCACTCGACCAACGAGGCGGTCAATGTAATCTAAAATATTGTGTTTTTAAATTAAGATTTAAATGTAGATAAAAAACTTAGATTAGCGTTTAGGATCTTTTTAAAAAACAAGATCTATAAGATAAAAACAAAACAGAAAACAAGATCTGTGTTTTAAAAAACGAAGAAAAAATCTCTAAAATTATGTGGCTAGAAGTTTGATTCAGTTTTTGTCGCAACACAATATTTATCACAATATGCAGATATAAATCTATCATAGTCTATCCCTATCCATATATAGCTCTATCGAATACTCGCCCAGTGATGGTCCGGGCTCCTTTACAGAACTTACCATCTACCTTCCTGCCAGGTAGCTCGTAAAAGGCGAGCATATTATGCTTACCGTCACTAGTACCGTGGCATCTGACTAGGTTTATGCAGATTTTGCAGCGAATTGCTCGGATTGGTATCACCAACTTACCTATTCCTACCACCATAATGTCAGTCCTCGCGTTGACGTGTTTTGGTTAGGAAGATAAAGTAGCCGGTTAACTTTCTTTTTCTCGAGGCCTAACATACCGGCCTCAGGTCGGTAGCGCATCATTATCACCCGGCACGAATTTCTTACCATCGGGAAATCTTTCTGCTGTTTGAAGAAAAAAAAAAGTATTTTAACGCCTATATCCCAGGAGAGCCAGGGCACCCACGACTAGCCGAAGATACTAAATCCCGCAAAGTGATAGGTGGCAAGCCTATCGCCAACCGGGCACATATCCTATCCCGAGCAATTTTTTTTTATTAGAAAATTGGAAAAACCCAATTTTCTTTTTGTTGCCCGACCCGGGATTCGAACCAGGGACCTCATGCAGCCAAGTCAAACAACTGAAACGCTAGACCACAGAGGCTGTTTGCATTCCGATACAAAAATACTCATTAAAATGTCAATACTAGAATTCTTCAATTTTCCCGTTAAGTCCTCGGTACAGTAAATCCGTGAAAGTGATAGTCATGTTAAGTCGGCTAAAGTAAGCTGATGATTTGGCTCTATATAAAGGTTCTGGAACAGGTCCGTAAGTCTCTTTGCATTTTGAATGGCCAACAAAGTATTTTCGTATGCAGTAAGTGTCAAATACTTCACATGGACGTTCAACGGTATTGTTGAGATCTGAAATCAAATAGAATCATATCTAAAAAAAACAATATACCAAAAAAATTATCGACAAACTGTCAAAAGAATTTAAAAACAGAAAATTGGTTTCACGTAAGACATTAATATAATCAGCGATTAATATAACAGTTCAAGTGAAAAATAATAACTTATAAAGTTTTACGATTAATCTTTTGAAGAAAGTAAGTCTTATTTTATTAAGGAATATTATTATTAACTATTTAGAAGTCTTGTTAATAGAAGAGTAGGCTCAATGGACCTACGATCGTAAAAATCACACATGTTCAAAACACGTAGTACTTTGAAATATCGTTAACATAGGCAACATTAGACGGTTAAAATCTGTGATACTTATAAATAAAATCAGTATAGAGATAGATAATAGAACAAATAAAAACTTACCGCATTGTACATATGTGCCACATTGTAAAAACCAGATATACAAAAAAATACATCGCAATGTTGTTAAACACATCATGTTTGTGCGAAAAATTATTCGTGTATCAATTTATAATCAATCAAAGTTTGTAGAACAAAAATAATTAAACATTATTAAACACGAAATTGAATAAAGGTAACGTTATTTAGGTAAATAAAAATCGGTAATTAATATGCCCCAGATACCAAACTCTTGCAAGCCAGAGTTGATATTTAAATAACTGTACCCTACGGTATGTTTTAGTTCAGTTAGTTGTTTATACAGAGATAAAATCTTGAACAATAAAAAAAGAACTCGTTGTTTTTCTCATTATTATCAAGTGATAAAATCAATTTACACAAGATCTAAATGTATTTATTTGACTCTAAAATGCGGTCTTCTCATTAGTACCATGAGCAGATGAATTTTTAATTACAATTTAATTAATCATTAGCTGTAATAAGTATAAATTTAAGGCAATGGATTTTTATTCTAACCACTACTTTTTCAAATATACTTTGAAACAAAAACACAGATAAATAAATAACAATAATACTTGATGATATTGGTAATAGTACAAAAATTAACAATTGCCTACTGTAAGATTGTGTATTTTAGAGTTTTATAATTCAAACCAAACCTAAAGCCAGCCACATAGACTCGGATTTTTTTAGGAAATTCCGAAACAAAATGGCGCCCCAGACTAAATTATCATTGATGTCGTAGGTTCATAGATTTATTTAGATTTGTTGCTTTAAAAATGTTGTCGAAACGCAATTCCGTTTTTTTTAAAGGTACACATCAAAACACATCAATCAAGTTAAAAAAATATTAATATAATATATACATATTTAAACTATTTTACAAAATCTGTAATCCAAAATCACAAATCGTGTATTGTATGAAAGTTGCAGGATAGAACGGACCACTCGTGAGATCTCCCTCACGAATATTTATTGGAATACCTGCAAGGAACTCGACCAGGGTCCGTGCGACATTTGGATCTGGAAAAAAATTTAATTAAAAAATGAAAGTTTTACTTAGGTGTAAATATTTGTTCTTAGAAGTTTGATTTACAGAATACATACAATATTTTTTTAGGCGTATTATACGTTTTCTTCAGTAATACACACGTTTTTTGTAAAAAAAATATGCATTATTATAAGTCGTACAAAAGACATCGGCAAATATTTTTTTTGAACGGATACTCGAGACTTTCTTCAGTCATTAGATAATTCTGTTTCAGATGATAATAATACTTAGATTTATTGATAACAAGAAAAAACATTATAATTTTGTTGAATAAGGAAGTTAAACGTCATAAAAAATATCGGTAACAAATAAAAGATGCTTTAGATGTTTTAAAGAAAAGCATTCACAATTTAAAACTACATTAATAAACTGAAAAGTTGTTTCAAATATTATATGCCTTCAAACGAAACACGTTGTTTTGGTTTTTGGACGATTGTTTTCAAATTCAGATATAAAATTTCTGCTGGACATTTAAAATTCTGTCTTTCATAGATCCTTAATTTTTTAAAGTATTAAAAAATAGTGACACTTATACCAGTCGACAATATATACTATAGCAAAATCATGAGGTCTTGCGAGTGTAGGTACTACGCTTAACAACGACTTCATCAGCTACTCTAGGCTTAGATCCCTATGTAGGTATGTCACGACTGTTTAAATTACAATAGTTGTACTAGATATTTTTATAAATTATTATAAAATTATATTTAATTGAATTTTTATCATTAATTCTCTGTACCCATGTTTTAATGTATGATACAGATGATATAGATATATGATACACAAAATAATATGTATGACTGTAACATAAGTCATAACAAAACAAACTATTTCCATGCTTCGAAGGTAAATGTATCAATTCGTATATTCTGTTATTTTTTTATAATTTCTTGTTCTTTACCTGTGCTCAGAAATGCGTTGGGACCAACACTGAAACTAGGGATTGCATCATTGACGTAAGTAAAAACTTCACTTTCTTCAAGCTTTAAGTTTTTTAAATTCGGTATAATTATCGTTGATTCTACAGAACCTGTGAAAATATATA
>NJDD01003276.1:502435-514920 GCA_002245505.1 Calephelis nemesis | reverse complement strand
TTTTGTTGGTGTATTATAATTGCTGTCTCTTTTTCACTGGTCAGCTCATAGAAATCTTTCTGACTAGAGATAATCTAGTCCATTGTAGTTGTGATTTCTTAAATTATTTTCAATAATGTAAAAACATTTTTGAAATAGAGGAGTAATCACTATTGTTGATATATACATTACATATAATTTCTTACGTTTATAGATTCAATAAAAATATTACAATATAAAACACAGATTTAAGATAATGTAAGACAATAGCGGACAGCAATAATTTTGTCCTCTATGTTACCAATTCGATTAGCTAGATGAGGACATCCGGATAATACAATATGTCTGATAGATTCATCAGGGTGATGGCACTTCCGACACAATATGATAACTACACCAAACGCCTTATTGGTGTCGTACGTGTACACGGATTATCGTAGACGTATGATTTCAACGATCAAGCTTGCGACTTAGGCTCGGTTCCTGATGGTGGCAGGCATTTTTATATAAAATTTCTGTCTCTGTCTGGGTGTACATTGAATTTATTCCGGTATCTATTAAAGTATTATACGAGCACCCATAACCGAAGCTTAGGTGTATGTTTACTTTGAGGCAAGATTCAATCTGTGTAGCTTGTCCATAGACATTAAACAGAACCAGATGGAACTATCCAAGTGGTTGTATGCAATTCAGAAATTTGTAATAGTTGTCTCATACAATTAGGAGTATCTTCAACTTCAGGGAGGGTTCAGTATTTATACAATAATACTAACTTTGAATGAAGTATTAACTACCAGTAATATATTTTAAGCCGTATGTCCTTGGCTATATAAACATACTATTAACCCCTTTATAATTAATTACCGTAAAAACAAATTTACACATAAACAACTTACTGTAAGTGACATTCAAAAAGTCGTTAGTGACTGTCGGCTCCTGCCCTCGTCGATGGAAACGGAAATATGTGTTGTCCGAGTCTATTGCAAGGTTTCGGAATTCTATAGCCATTATCAGCTTATCCGTTGCTTTATTAACACTGAAACATAATAACTTACTAAACTTTGCAGCCCTTATCACATTTTTAAAATTAAAAACCGACTATTTCAAAACGGACCGCTTGGTAGTAAATAGGTAAATCTACTCAAAAAAGTATCTTCACGCCCATATCCCCGAAGAGGTAGGCAGAGGCATAACCAGGGCACCAACGACTAGCCGAAGATACTAAGTCCCATAATGGGATAAGTGGCAAGCCTATCGCCAACCGGGCACGTTTCCAATCCCGACAAAATTTTTTTTTACTAGAAAATTGGAAAAATCCAATTTTCTTTTTGTTGGCCGAACCGGGATTCGAACCCGAGACCTCATGCAGTCAAGTCCAACACCCGGACCGCTCGACCACAGAGGCGACAAATCTGCTCAAAACCATTTGAAATGTAAAGTCATAAAACTCTAGAAATACTGCGATAAGCAAACAATATCATTAAGTAACATTTATATTGTAATCTAAAAAAACATTACATAAAAAGATGTAATTGCACCATGGAGCAAGAAATTAAACATTTCGTATACTCACTAAAATTCTCGAATCCTGCCATTTAACCCTCTATATCTTATATTTAGACTTGTAACAGTTAAATTTACTCGCACTAAATATACGGGACTTTGTGCTCTATAGAACGGTTCAGGTACTCTTCCGTTTCTTTTCTTGCAGTTGGAATGTTCAGCAAAATATTTTCTTATACAGAAAATGTCAAAGATTTCACAGGGACGCTCTATTGTTTCATCTGTTTAATAAGAATAAAATACATTATTCTTTACACTTTACTGCACTGCACTACACGAGTTTAGTTTGGGTTTGAATTATTAATGTTAACTATCTAATCATGAATACAATAAATAGTATGTAATCTATTTACTGTGAAGAGTAAACCGTATTTCAAAACAAGAATACTGAGAATGAGATTATTTTAAAACCTTACTATTACGATTTAATTATGTATTATAATCAATAATAAATTCTAAAAAGACTCTAAAACGTTAAATTACATAATACTGGTTTCTAAATACTTACTTCTGTAAGGCATAGCAGCAGGCAATAAAGGTAGTGATGGCAACGAGGGTATTGATAGCACAGAAGGTAAGGACGGCAGAGAAGGTAAAGATGGTACTGACGGCACGGATGGTATTGATGGCCCAGATGGAATAGAAGGGACAGAAGGTAATGCAGGATTTGATGGAATCGATGGAACTGTGGGTTTTGTAGGCAACTGTGATGATAGTGATGGAGTTTGTGACCCGGACAAACTTGGTAATTGGGTTGGAAGTGAGTTTAAGGAGCTAGTTTGAGACGATAGTCCTGATGATAAAGGTGCTGCAGATAGAGATCCCAAGGATGGTAAGGATCGTGCAGTTGGAACAGCAAGTGCAGAAGGTATAGCTGGTAAAGAAGGATTTGCATTTGGAATCATAGATCCCAAGGCCGGTAACGATTGTGCATATGGAGCCGCCTGTGCAGAAGGTAAAGATGGAACAGGCGGGATAGACGGAACAGATTGGCTGGATAGCACAGATGGTGTTATGGATCCCAAAGATGACAAAGATTGTGTGGATGGAATAGCTGGTAAAGAATGTAGCTGGTTACCAACGGGCAATGAGGGCGTTTGTAATCTTGACAAGGTTGGTGATTGAGTTGAAACTGAGTCTATAGAGTTTCCTTGTGATGATAGTCCTGATGTCAAAGAAGGCACTCCTGGTAGAGGAGGTAAATCAGAACCTAAAGGTAAGTCAACATTTGGTAAATCAGTAGCTGGTGATGTCAAAGATGGAGGTGTCACTGTTTGTAATATTGAGCTAGAAGGAACATTTGGCAGTTGGACTGACGAAGGAAGTATGGGTGGAATAGTTGTAAGTGATGATATATCTGCAAATTAAATATTTTATTTTAGTGCATTTTGTTGTTAACCTTTGAACAGAAAATTTTTTCTCGTTTCAGTTCAGTTCACTCGTAGAAAAATGTTGTAATAACTTAGTTGCTGCGATTTTACAATTCTTTTTTCGAAAGATATCTGTTGAGCTATCATGATTAACGATGTCGTGAAGATCGACAAAAATGTGTCCATTATTTAGTATTATGAAAAACCCACTAGTCGGAACATGGTAAAATTAATGTTCGAACACCTCAGAAGTATGAGAAATCTTTCTTAAACAAATCCATAAAAAAATTAAAAAAACGTCGAATTGAAAACCTTATCGTTTAATTAAAATAAATATCATTTTCGTAGCTCTCACTAACTCTTTGCTATTCCAAACATTCAAGACCTAAGGACTCAAGGTCTATTTTTTGACTCTTAATTCTAAATTATCAACTTACCTTAATTAATAGCTACGTTATACAGAAACTAACATAACCTAATTTATGAATAATAAAAATAAACAATGGTTTTCTAGTTATAGTAAGTTTTCGTTATCTATAAACAAAAAAAAAATCAACAAACATTGATATTGTGGGATGTCTTAGTAAAACGTTTTTGGTCAGGATTTAAGGGCATCAATTATTTTTAAATTATAAACGAGTTGCTAAATTTTACTGTAGTAAAATCTGATAGCTCGTAAAAGACGGGTAAAAGAATAATTGTCACAAACACTGTGAATTTTAATAGGTGCTGTAGTGGTTCACCTGTTTTAGTACTGTAAGTTTAAATATTAAAAAGAAATACCTGGTACCCCTACAGATTGCTGGCCATACGACGACACAAAAAGAAACGGTAATAACAAACTGAACTTCATTTTGACGAGAGCCGTTCTGGCAGGATGTTAATGTATTTACAGTACATTTATAGTATCAGTTCGCATGATATATTTGAAGTTAATTATATATCAGAATTGAATATTCAATACTAAATACGTGTTAAGGTTTTGGGAATTAAATAAAAATATGATTATGATGTGACTAATAAGTACTTATATCTTTTAAAAAAATACTTATTTCTATTGAAGTAGTACTGTAATCACTGGCACTGTTGTATCCGATGGTAAGTAGAGGTATTGAAGACCATATCATCACAATTAATAATTGTTTAAAACACTTTAAAACGTTATTTATATCTATCTAACCAAAAAGTTATTTTTTTAAAAAAGTAAAAATACAACAATGTTGTTAAGATAATATTTTGTAATGTTTTCAATGTCTGTTATTAATTAATGCTTACAGCAACTGAAACTTAGCAACTCACGCGTATTTATAATAAAGTGTTTTTTCCTAATCTTTAATTTTAAAGACACATTTCTTTTATATAAAAGTGTCTTTTTTAAGAAACAAAGAAAAGAAAGAAAAAATATTGTGTCATTAATGTGAGTGTTACAAAGATCTTACAAAATTATTTAATCGTTTCAACATATTCTACCAACTTGTGGTGTGCAAATATTTTGATAGGTTTGAATTATATTAGTAATTTTTATTATTTATTTACTATTTACACACTGTTTTTTTTTGTATTGATTACATGATTATTAATACCAACAATTTTTGGAATGTAAATTAATTTATCCCTATCTACTATAAACTACCAGTTTTTATATGTATATACATAGTATTATACAATTATTTTTACTTTTTCTGTTTGTACGATGACAAGTGCATGCAGGTTACAAAGAATCGGCTTATTAGTAGGTATATCATATTAAATTAAAATGAAAGTATTTCTGGACAAATTACATCAATCGATCTAAACTCAAAGTAGACTAATTATATGTTGTAGGTGTTAGTCATAAGTAACCATCGAAAAGGTTCCTTAAGAAACACTAGGATAACATTAACTCTTCTTAATGGAATATATGACAATTAATTATTTAAAAATTTTGACCAATATTTATTAAGGTGTTAAGTGGCAATAAAGCAGAGAAATTTACTTATTATGACATACACGATAATGCGAAAAATTCCTGCCGGTTGGCAGCCAACTTCTTCGTTTGTCGTGAGCTTGTACTTACATTACAAATGTGCGAGTGATTGATTAACTTGTTGTAGGTTTTTTTCAAATCAGAAAATCAACTAAGATTTTGATGAAAATAAAATTATGTCAAGGGCAGTTTTGTTTAAAAATAAATACAAAGTTATGAATAACGTATATATTTGGATAATTATTAATATTATACTTGTAAAAGCACCATCGCATTGATGAATTATTTTAAATTGCCATTGCCAAGTGAGTAGCTGGCTTTTTTATACAACTTATAAAGGGGAACAACTGTATGGAAAAAGAAGAAGTTACAAACAAGAAGCTCAATGTTTTTGTGATCCTGATCATAATAATGTATATTTTCTTTAATTATTGTATTGTCCCAGGACTTCGATAAATGTGTGAAATCTTGGTCCAATTGCTGAAAAACACTTCCCAAGGTTATTTTTCATATTATATACGACCATACCAACGAAATTAGTAAAACAAATGAACATCGTCGACACTAGATTTCGCGATATAGAACATTTTTTTTCTCGTACTTTACTAGCTTTTACCCGCGTTAAACAACAGGACAGCGAACAAGCACGCCGCTTCCTGATGGCATAAGATAACTGCGGGCTATAGTCACCTTAGGTATTGTAACTTGTAGGTGCGTCGCTATCCTGTGGCTAATTAGGTAATTCTGTTACTTTCAATACCTCCAAGAATATTTGTACAAAGTATCGTGATTTTTGATAAGGTAGTCAATTATAAGAAACAAATTATACGAAAGTACGGCTTAGGATAAGTTAAATAAATGAGTTAAAAAAATCAAACTATTAAAAAAATACGATCATACGAACTGCTATTGCCTTGCACCCGCAAGCGGAGTAGTTTCGAAAACATTAAACTAAAATGTTTTCATTCGTCAAAGAGATACTTACCGAATTTTCAAATAAATCCCTTGAAAGAGTAAGTAGGTAATAACATACAAGCTCCAATGCTTATGCTTCATAAAGAAACTCTGTGCAAAACTTGAATTTAATGAGCCACTGAGCGGCTTCATTTCTGCGTCCTGTAAGGCGGGTAATAAGCTAGTCAGTGTCATTTAATCGACATTCAAAAAGGTTCTGATTCTCCTATCTTTGTTCTCTTTTATTGGTATTGATAACATAAAATGTACAAACATAACCATAGTACCGCCCTAACTCTTGCGCTGACTTCTAGAGTTCATTTAAATTTTTAGGTTAAATCAGCAGACAACTCACAGATCTATTTATTTCCATTGTGATTTTGTCTAGGTAGTTGAATTTTACAACGATCCGTATGGACAAAATTGCTTCTGTATCTTTCCTTTCTTCTTGTAGTGACATAGAGCCAAAATAAAAGTCTTCCACAACAACCTCAGATAGTAATTTACGTTTGTAATGTTTATAGGCTTTATTTGTTTTATTAATGATAATATGAATTTTAAAGAAAGAAAAAAAATTCGCCCCAGACAGGATTTGAACCTGTAACCTTTCGTCTCAAGCCGACGAGTGCTCTAAGCAATTGAGCTAGTGAGGATTCAAGTCGCGTGGCGAATTTTTTTTATTTTTTTTTCTTTCTCTAAAATTTATAGAAATTTATTCCAAACACAGGGCAAGTGCTAAAATAAAAATAAATACGTTATTAATGATAGCTTAATACGCTGTTTATAGTAAGCTATCGCCTCATAGGAAATGTATTGGTCAAAGGTTTAAGTCTACTACTCTCCGAAGACGTTTTTTCAGTCTTTAAGATTATTTATTTCTTATAATATTAAAAATATATTCAAAGGATACCAGGAGTCAAAGTATGGTAGACGAAGGGGCAAATTTTCGTTACAGGGATCGTATATTATCAGTAAATTCATGTACTTTTTTGCCTTTCTATGATATCCATATGTACTTTGTTTTGCAAAATTAGAACTTTTATGTGAATAAAAAGCGCAAAAAATAAAATGTATAGTACATTTAATTATTTTATTAATATATCAGTATTAATGTATCAGTTTATAAAGCCACGTTGGCCGGGGGGGTTAGCGTACGTAAGTGCACGCAGAACTCCTCTTACTTAACGCGAGATTCAGGCTCGATTCCCGTCGGTGCTAGGCATAAGTATAAAGAACAACGATGTTTGTATTTTCAAGTCTGGTTGTTTATTAAATTTATTACGACTACTATTTAGGCATTTGACTAACACTCATATACACAAACTTAATATGATTTACTTAAATACCTAAATACTTTTATGTTAGATTCATCAATACATATTATAAAAACAAAGTCCCCCCTGCCGCGTCTGTCTGTCTGTTGGCGATTTACTCAAAAAGTACTGAACGGATTTTCATTCGGTTTTCAACAATAGATAGAACAATTCTTGATGATGGTTTTAGTGTATAGTCAGTTTATGTTTTGTACAAACCAACGATATTAGTTCAATATTTTGGCAAAAAATAAGCCGATCGGGAGCTTTCCTCGAAAAAGCTGCCAAAAACTTTTGAGTTTTAACAAAACAACGCATGGTGGGATTTTTCCTCTACGATCGAAAAAAAGTAAGCGGTGGTATATGTCTATTTTTAAAGAATAACCCACAATAACCGTTTTTTGCGTTTACTTTTTTTTTAACAATACAGTATTAACACTTAATCAAATAAATCTGTTAGATACGTTATGCGTGTAATTTAGATCAAAATTGCCTTTTACACTATCAGAAAAAAATTAACAACTAATGAGTTATCAAAAAGTTAAAATCTCCGGGCGCAAAATTAACGTTGAAGCGTAGCAAAGACATGCGCGCTTACTGCATTCCCCTCTTCCTCCGGCCCCTCTGGTGTCTTGAATGCTATATAAAAATAATCTGTTTGTTGCCACTAATGATCCGGCCGAAGTTATAAACGTTGTGTATAAGGAAGTATTTCAATAGAGATATTTATTATACACAACATTTCAAGTTACACTATAACTTTTTACTAGCTACGCCCAGTGGTTTCACCCGCTTAAGTGGAACTCCAGGATAAAAAGTAGCCTGTATGTTATTCTGGGTCTTAAGCTACCTACATACCAAATTTCATTGTGATCGGTTCAGTAGTTTTTGCGTCAAACATCCATACGGATATCCTGACATCCAGACATACAAACTTTCGCATTTATAATATCAGCAGGATTTTTATTCTTGAATAACCGAAGCGAAGCGAGGGCGGGCAGTAGTTTGTGTAATAATTATTTGTTATTGTGGAAATTTTATTGGCTTCGGGACATGATGAACCTAGGTTACTGGATTACTTATATTTTACCGATGAAGTCAGTCATTACTAATAGGTAGGATGCTGTGCAGTACCACGAATCGTTCCCACTACTTTAAATCTTTCCGCCACCTTTGTTCGCTTTACTCGTTCTGGAGAGCAAGATAGCAGAATAGGCCATCTGCCTTCCTGCCAGGCAGCTGGTAAAAGGCAAGCATAGGCTTACCGTTACTAGCACCGTGATATTTCTCTAGGCGGTAAAGTTTCGCAGCGACTCGCCCGGATTGGTACCACCACGTTGACGTCGACGTTACCGTTGACGTGTTCTGGTTCGCACGGTAAGGTAGCCGGTATACTTACTTTTGCTCGAGGCCTAACATCCCGGCATGGTCTTTTCGGTCAGTGAATTTGACAGTTCTCAGCAGTTTTAAATTGATTATTTTAATTCTTAAATTATGTGGAAGGTAGCGCTGCAGTCCTTATTGCCATTTTATAAAATTTCATTATTGATATACGGCAACTCTACAATAACAGGGCTGCCAACCGTAAAGTTGAATCGATCCTATTTGTACGATCTTTTATACACAGTACGAAGTTAAAGTCAATCATAAATTGGCGCGTATACATTCCACATACATCCATTCCATAACGCCCTTAGTACAGTTTAAATTAAAATTTCGCGTAATATTCTTTTCTTAAAATAATTGATCAAATACGATTTTTCCTAGACATTGGTAGTATCATCAGTGCTACGGCAATCACAGTATTAAAACAATATACATAAAATTCGCGACCTACGGCTAAATCCTTAAAGCTTTTGCTAAAGCTTTTTTACGGCATTTTCTCATTATCTAACATAATTAATTTATGAAAATTATTATTCTTATAAATAGGTAAATTATGTTATGCCTGATCTATTAACCCATTTAATTTATTTATTATATTTAAACGTACTTACCTGCCTTTAATTAATCGATAAGCACAAAGTGAATAAGTCTATCTACAAAAAAGCAACTTTTGCAGGAGATCAAAAATATAGAAACTATTTTAAATTTTTGAAAGCATTTAGCCGATTATTTTGAAATTTTTACTAAATACAGTTTTAGTTTATACAGATATATTTCTACAGAATTTTAATCTATCCTTCGAAAAACGTTAATTATAAACGTTACGATAGGCCCGAGCTTAGCTTAAAAAAATATAGCAATATTTATATATATAATCCCTTTTATTCTCGTTTCATTGGAATAAGATAGCATGCAATTAAAACAAGTTTAGTTGGTGCTCAGCAGAATTTTCACAAACACCAAAAAATAATCTAACAATAAAACCAAAAAGTTAAAATTTTCAATAAACCTTCATTGTCCCTCCATTCAAAAATTATGATACACCGACAGACAAACGACAAACAAACTGGTAGATAAATGATAACGTAAAATAGAGTCCGGGCTTTACAATATGCAACTTTACAGAAATTGGTTAAATAAAGTTTATTGCCAATCCCTACTCCACTGGAAAAAGTATACTTCGAATCACGCGTGGTAGGGATAAGAACAATGATGGCGCGTAACGGAAAAATGTGAAGCGTAACGAAATAATGTTACAATATTTTTTTTCCAACCCCGATAAAGAAATTTCACTTCAAAAATAAACTGAATTTTTTTCACTATTTCATAACTTATTGTTGTTATTTTTTTCTAAACAAACAGAGACTTCTTCTGACTTTATGATAAACAATATCGATAGAAATGACTGAACACCTTTTTTTACCTTAAGTACATGGCAAACTGTACGAATAGTACGATTCCGTAGCCATAACCTTGGCAACCCAGCCGCCATGTTTTAAAAACCACTTTGTAAACATTAAAACGTATCTCCATGTTTAACTCTTTCAAAATGTTAATTTTTTGTTTTGAACCCGATCTTGGATTTGTAGATTGAGAAAACTAGCACCGCTCAAGACACTAGATTGATTTTTCTGTCTGATCTGCCCTATTTGACCTACACTAGTATTTGATATTTTGGAACTAGTTTTTACAGAAATTGTTTTTTGTTCCTTCAACGAGATTGTGATAACAACGAGTAATATGATGTCTTACTGTGGGCCTGATAAACAAGCTTAAGGTTGCTCAGCGAGCTATGGAGCGGGCTATGCTCGGGGTTTCCCTGCGAGATCGATTCAGAAATGAGGAGATCCGCAGGCGAACGAAAGTCACCGACATAGCCAGCCGGGTTAGCAAGCTGAAGTGGCAGTGGGCGGGGCACATAGCGCGGAGAACTGATGGCCGTTGGGGCAGAAAAGTTCTCGAGTGGAGACCACGTACCGGCAAACGAAGCATAGGACGGCCACCCACGAGATGGACAGACGACCTTATGAGGGTCGCGGGGTCTCGCTGGATGCAGGCCGCTTCCATCCGGTCGACGTGGAAGTCAACGGGGGAGGCCTATGTTCAGCAGTGGACGTCCTATGGCTGAAATGATGATGATGATGAATATGATGTCTTCAATAAAACTCGTAAGTACAAAACATTGTTAAAACTTATAATACAATTAGGTATTATGATTAGATAGAACTGTCCTGTATTTTGAGTTGGATATTTTAATTCAATAACTTGAATTGAAAGCTTTGTAGGTTTTCGGAACTGTTTCTGAAAAAACGTAAATACATTTACAACTAGAAATAAATTTTTAAATGAAAATGATATATTCTAACCTAAAATGCCAATCGAAAATTTTTATGGTAGTTTTGCTATCTTTAGTTTTATGTAATGATTGTTTCATATTCTACTTAATGCACATTTAAATACAGTATTAAAATTAATTGGTGTACAGAAAAACAAATTTGAATATAACCGAGGAGGTTATTTAACTATAATAATAGATATGTAGAAGTCCAACTGACCAAAGAGGCAGTTTAATAAAACTGTAAATTTATATTACATAACATTCGATTCGGTTGGCGATAGGCTTGCCACCTATCACATTGTGGCACTTAGTGTCTTCGGCTAGTTGTGGGTGCCGCGGTTGTGCCTCTGCCTACCTCTTCGGGGATATGGGCGTGAAGATACTTTTACTTTATACATTATTGACATTGATTTTGTTCAGTTTTGCTTTGTGTATATACTATAATAACTAGAACATTTTCATTTTTGTGTCTTTTAAATATGAAAGCTTTATTTTTTAAATCTTTCATCATACTAAACAGTCAGTTTTTGTAACTTTTATGATTTACATTCATTTTATGTAGTGTATACATATTAAAACTAGGATGAATACATTCTTATTATGTACTTAACAATTTGGTCATGTTAATGTCACATGATCCAAACATGAGAAGTGAGAACACCAGGCTGAAAATTTAAACAGAATTATTTAGTAAATATTTTGTAGAAGCAAACAATGTAAAAAAATATTGTCAAACTCTCTCTTCTGTGTTTTATCATTTACTTTTTAATTTTATGATCATTGAAATTAAATGAATTTCTTTCTATTTCAGATTTTGATGTTTGACACCTATTTCACGTACAAGGACTCGGTGATTGGGAGTTTTTACAAAAAAAGATGTCAAACAACCATGGCTGGGTTCTTCGCTGGATTTGATTAAGACAAAGATGTGGTCAAAGGAAAAGATAGAGCCTGGAGTATATAAAATTCAACTTTAAAAAATAAAACTGTGTTGGTATAAGAGGGAAATAATGAAGATATTAAGGAAATAAACAAAAGATTAAATAAATTACAGAGAAACCTGTTTTATTTTCATCCCCATGCAGCGCTCCCAGTGACAATAAAAATGATTGTAATTTGATAATCACTAATTTTTTTAATAAACAAATTACAATCATATTTTATTGTCACAAAAATTAAATCTGAAGTCCTCATAAAGGGCCTATATAGAGGTTATACCGTGACATATATATTTATACATCTAGATATTAAATATTTTGTTCTCGAACGCGATATGGCATGGCGCTACTGTTTCATTTTCGTTGACATTTGATTTAACAGCTGCATAGACTGCTTACTCTATTCCTATTTATTAATATACTTTATGCATCCCGGCCTCAGGTTAGCAACGCACTATTACCACCTTTGGTGTCTCACGCACGAAACTGAATTTCTTACCATTTGAAAATCCGCCTGCTTGTTTGCCTTTCAATACCATAAAAAATTGCAAATATGATCTTAAATCCTAACCATAAGATAACTCTCACATCATTATCGTGAGGGACGCCTGAGTATGTTTTGTAGTGTAGTGTTTCAAAATACTTTACCCAAACAAAAACAGATTTAAAAACGTTTTT
>NJDD01003276.1:466581-498025 GCA_002245505.1 Calephelis nemesis | reverse complement strand
CTCTCTCTTTGTAATGATAATAACAATTAATTTATTTCGCTCTTACAATAGGCAAACAAAAACAATAAGATATATTTACCTTTGAACATTTGTAGTATTAACCTGTTTATAAGAGATTGGTGCCGGTTTTAGGTTTAATCCTGTGTTACAGGTCACCAATGCCCCCATATACCTACTAAATAGCTAAATAGGTAAAATGATGGTAGGCGACCGTAGTCGCTAAGAGTCTAAATTATTAATAAAAAAGAGAACAAGATAAAATCAAAGAATAATTATCCTCTGGTTCTTCATCTTACTTTATATTGATTACATCATTACTTCTGTCTTTCCAATCCATTAAAGCTAATTAATATTTATGATAATTACTTACCATAAGTAACATTTAAAAAATCGTTAGTGATTATTGGCTCTCGTCCTCTTCTATAGAAACGGAAAAACGTGTTGTCGGAGTCTATTGTTAGATTTCGGAATTCTACAGCCATAATCAACTTGTTTGTTGTTCTATTGACGCTAAAACGTTAAATCGATGGGTTATCAAATTAGTAATTACTCACTTAAATAGTCCGACAAAATGTGTTACATTTTACAATAATTTACATAATAGCTATTAATGTAATACAACTAATGAAACCTTTTCAACATATCAACTTCATTAAATCTTACTCTATAGTAGTTTATGAGAAAAACACTCGTATAACTAAACATTCAACAATATACAAATCTTTCATAGTAGAAAAATATTTTATAAAGTATATTTTCTTGTTTTTTGTTAAATTTTATCAATTTATTTTTGGAATTTTTGCATTTCATTTGAATCATTCAACATTAAAAATGATAATTTTAAGAGTTAATGATTAAATAAATAATTTTTTTTTATGCAATTATACATTTTTTTAAGTTGACAAATGAATCCAAAATAAAAACATTTTATAAAATATTAATCATTTTTTTAATTTACCAAAAATGAAAGAACTATAATCTAATTCCATTGATAAAGTTCATATTGAAGTCGACCTGTCAAGGGCAATAACAAAGATATCTCAAAATGAATACTTACTAAAATTCTACAATCCGTCCATTTAATCCACCATACCTAACATTTAGGCTTGTAATAGTAAAATTAACTCCAACTATGTGTAAAGGACTTTGTGTTCTATATATGGGATCAGGTACTCTCCCATTTCTTATTTTGCAGTTAGAATTTTTAGCGAAATATCTTCTTATGCAAGGTAAATCATAGATTTCACAAGGGCGTCGTATTGTTCCATCTGTATAATAAAATAAAAGTTACTGGTTTGTTGTCGTGGATTTGCATACATTTTAAAGTTGTCTGGCTGTTATTAGATCTTCTGTCTTCTGATTTATAATGTATTTTTTTTTATGTTATAGGAAGGCAAACAAGCAGACGGATTTCCTGATGGTAAGAAATTCACGCCGCCTAGAGACACCAGAAATGGTAATGGTGCGTTGCCAACCTGAGGTCAGGATGTTAGACCTCGAGCGAAAGTAAGTTTACCGACTACCTTACCCTCCGGACCGGAACACGTCATGACGTTATGGCGGCAGGAATAGGTAAGGCGGTGGTACCAAACCGGGCGAGTCGCTGCGAAACTCTACCACCTAGTCAGATGTCACGGTGTTAGTGATGATAAGCCTATGCTCGCCTTTTACGAGCTGCCTGGCCAGAAAGGCAGATGGTCTATTCTGCAAAGAAGCCCGGACCAACACGGGGAAAGAAGCCCGGACCAACACGGGGAAAAATTAATTGGAAATTATTATGGGAATTGGAATTTGGAAATTATAATGGTATTAATTGGAAAAGGAAACTAAGCTCCTTTTCCAAACTTGAACTTGGTTGTGATATGTTTAGGTTATTTATACAAATAGATATTCCAAAATTCAAATATCCTAACATCTTGATAAATTTTATAATTTGTATGTGTGTTATATGAATATATAAAATATTTAATAATCTGCAGATATATGAACTTTTTTTTAAAAAAGTCAAAAGAGCAGATGAATTTCTTATTGATAACTTACATGTCTTCTGTGTAACATAGATTTGAGTCAAAACAAAATGATATAAAAATATTTAAATGTTTTGAATCACATTTAAATTTATGAAAATGGAAATGAAACAAATTAATAAATAAAATGGAATTAAATTAAGTTAAAGACAAAAAAATATCTTTATCAATACTTACTTCTAAGTGGCGTTGTAGAAGATAAAGGTACTAAAGGTAGCGACGATATTGATGTTATAGATGGTACAGATGGAAATGATGACAAAATTGGTACTGAAGAAACTGATGGCCGAGATAATACAGATGGTTTTGACTGAAGCGATGATGCAAATTGAATAGACGACGGGGAAAAGATTCGTGGAATGGTCGATAGTGGTGACAGATCTAAAAAATACAAAGCTTACAAAATACAAATACTAAATCAACTCAAAGTTCAATTTAAAAAAAACAACCACTAAATAAAAATTAAATTAATTAAACATATTTACTTGATGGAAATAGAGGAGGTACTTTGTTTGAAGATTTTTGACCACAAGAAGATGCTAATAGAAACGTAAATAACAAACCGAACTTCATAATGGCGAGAGCTATTCTAAGAAGATATCGATAAATTGATTTCATATTTATAATCTCAATTTGCATTATGATCTGAAGCGTAATAACCATATGTATCATTTGAATATTCAATACTATAAACAAGGTGTGTGCACCTTGTTGTTCGAGAGGTTAGCGTATAAAACCAATATGTTAGCATCCGACTCAATCCTCTACGTGATATTCGTTAATCGAAAATTATTACAGAAATTTTCCAATGTTGCATAAGAGGTAACTAAATTCACGACTAATTACGACAAATAAAAAGATAAGGATATTAAAAATATTAAAACAAAGTACGGTATTACTGGATATTTTTGTGCAATACAAAAATGGGCAAATTTTCTACCTTACCTTAGGTACCAATTTATACTCCCTATGAAAATCCCTGTAAAACTGGACAAAGATGTGCTGAGATTTTGGCATATTTCTGTATAAGAAAGCAGATTCCTTGTGTAAAGTAATTACAACTGCCTGTCATCAGCTCGTATTCATATGCAACATCTTGTTGGAGGTCACGGATAAAATTTGAATATCCAGTAACAATTGAAACAAAAACACGCCAATGTTGCGTGTGAGTACATCAAGTGAATCGAGAACATTTTCTAAATCTGAGGGCGAGGCCTTTTAAGTGTCAAGGTATTTTAAGCCAAAATGTTTCAATTGTTGCTGGTAGCTGTGCTTAATTTCTAGGACCACGGTTTGTGGTGAGAATTATACATTTAACCTAATTTTAATATAATATTAAGAAGAATTGTGATAGAAATGTGGCAAATCCGTAGACTAACAAAAAAAAACAAGTAGAGTCATCAACTTATTTGTAAGCATCGTAAAGGATATTAGTATTACGGGTATTTCTTTCACATTCATGTATTTGAAAGTTTTTGTGAGACCTTACAGCTAAAACGATAACGGATGGTGGAACAACAAATGTTCTGGTCTGATGATGAAGCTTGAAGATAGAAGACCTTGGAATACCTGCCAATTAAGCCTTTCTTCACTTAAATTAAAGTATCTTCACGCCCATATCCCCCAAGACGTAGGCAGATGCACAACCAAGGCACCCACAACTAGCCGAAGACATTAAGTCCCACAAAGTGATAGGTGGCAAGCCTGTCACCAACCGGGCACATATGCAATACCAAGCAACATTTTTTTTATTATTACTCGACCCGGGAGTCGAACCCGGGACATCATGCAGTCAAGTCCAACAACTGAACCGCAGGTGGTCGGACGAACTCTGTGGTCTACCACAGAGGCGATAAATTAAGGTTAAATTTAGTTTACAATTATTTAAATATATTTTATTTATAAATGCTTGTCACCTAGAAAATCTGTTATACTGTAATGTGATTTTAAAATAGCAAATCAAATACTTTCTTTTGAAACATTTTTACTGAAAGTGATTTTAGATAGTCACGAATATGGTTAAGTATACGAAAGTATATTTAAACTTTTGTGCAATTTAACTTCTCATGTATTTTGTGTATTTTAGTTTTTTGTATGCATTAAAGTGTTAAATAAATAAAATTATTTTTATAAATATAATGTCTTTGATTAGGCACATATAGTTTCTCACTATTACTAAAATGTGTAATTCCTAATACTTCAGGATTTTTTTGTTTTTTTACAAATATTCACAAAGCCGTGATAAATTAGCAAGGTAAAGGCAAAATTTTAAGCGACTTAAAAAGTAGTTTGAATAAGTGTAACTGATTAACGCCACACATCGCGCGTATATACTTTTGTACTCTAAAGATTCTTATTGATTCTACAGAATTTTCCCAAATGGGAATCAAATATTGCAAAACAGAAGAAACATTCCCCATATAAGCTTAGAGAGGTGCATTCTAGCCTCTTCTTCTTTTTTATACATATAATATCTATCAATTTCGTTACAAAGTGAATCAATATGCGATTTCCAATAGCAAAATTTATCGTCTCTTATTCCTAGAAAATTAGTTAATTTCACGTTATCTATAGTATCATTATCGAAAACTACATCTACTTTTTACATTTTTTAAACTAATGTAAAAAAAACGAATTGTTTGAGACTTAATTTAAGATTATTTTTATTTAACAACTCAGCGACTTTGTTAAAAGTTTTAGTTGTGCCTGTACCTAGATCATTTTTGTTTTTGCATTTAATGATCAGATAAACTATTTATGTAAATTAAAAAAGTAATGGCCCTAAAACGCTACCTTGTGGCACACAACAGGCATGAACAAGATAATTTGAAGTACAGTCTTTTTTGCAGTTTCTACTTATTTTTGTTATCTCAACACACTGCTTTCTTTTTTCCAACAAAGTGTTTAAATAAATCTTATGCCATATCTCTCAAATTTTGTTAACAATATTTTATGTTATAAACAATCATTTGTATCGCTCATATCTAAAAATATAGAAAGTGGATACTTTTTGCTATTTACATATTTGTGTACGTAGTAAAAAAAAGCATACAATGTAGACAAGCCTTTTCTAAATCCATATTGAAAAGTTTTAAATAAGTTGAAATGGAGTAAATAGTTGGAAAGTTTTTTATACATTATTTTTTAAAAAATCTTAGAAATGACTGTAATTAAATTTCTAGAGTTATAATTATTCATATCACATATATCGTCTTTTTAAATAATTAATTAAAAATTAATAGCTTCAAACGCTCTACACATTTCCCTTTCAAAATGATAAGTGAATTACATGACAAAGAGGCTTTGATATTAAACTAGCAACAGTTTTATTGCTATTTTGTTTAAATTGTCAAAACCTGTTGTTTTTATGTGTTACAAACTAGATATGTATTACCTTAATAATATCATGTTCATCTACTGGTGTCAAAAACATTGTTTTATTGTGACTGAACAAATATGACATTATTATAAGATTGTCTGGTTTATAAATTGCTAATTAAAATAGTTTACTAGGTGGTAGAGTTTTGCAGCTTGTTTGTTACAAATAGTTTGAATATCAGTAGTATTTTAAGCAATCTGTTATTACGAGAACAGATATTTTACTGTGTAAATATCTGTTACTAGCAGCTTTTGCCCCCGTGGTTAATTGTCCCACTGAAATATTTTTTGGGATAAAAACTATCCTATGTTATAATCCAAGTAACCTTCTATGTGTGTCCCAAATTCCATGACAAGTAGTTCAGCAGTTTTTGGGTGAAGAAGTAACAAAAAAACAAACATACAAACTTTCGCGTTTAGAATATTAATAGGATTACCCGTTCTCTTTGAATATCTATTCTTTTTGACTGTTGCGATAAATATGCCTCACCTCTAGGACCTATTCAATGTGCTGAACGCTGTGCTGAAAGATTATTTACAAAAAATACCCAGATAAAATAAATATTTTATCTAATTGTTTTTTATGAACTTCTTTACGATTAATCTTTTGAAAAAAGGAAGTCTTATTTTACTAAGTAATATTATTATTAATTATTTAAAACACTCACTCGTCGTTGATATTAAGAACTTTCATTATTTCGAATTTAGATCAACCAAATTTGACGTCTACAGCTTAAACATAATATTCATTACATTGGGTAAATGATCCTTTCCTTTTGAATATGAATAAAACTTTTTTAAAATAACGTTTAGGGCTAGAAGTGTTATGTAAAAATAGTAGTTTCAACACACTAGTGATATTATTTCTTATAATTTTCAGAAACATAAGTGTTGTGAAATGTTCACAACACTGGTTAGGTAGCACTCACTGCACTTTGAGTGAATAAAAATTATTAAACGAACATTTTTAGAAAAAACGAAGTTATTGTAAATATCTTTGATTGCAGCTGAATTTTTTCACGACATTTTTGAGAGGTGCTTCGTACTTCGCAGATGAAGCCGCGATGAATAGCTCAAAAAATAATAAACGTCTAAGTATTTTTTAATTTCATTTACTATCTTAATACAATTGTAAACCAAAATGACAAACAGTCCGTTGTATGAAGTTGCCTATGAAAAAAGCTCCCTCGGAGAAGTAGTATTCTTGTATATCAGATTTAACATTTGTATATATGTTGGCCATAGCTGCAGTTAGTCCTGGATCTGCAAATAAGAATTCCTCACTTAAATAAATATTCCTACAAAATTTGCACAAACTGGTCTAACCCCAAAGTGGTCTAAATCGCCCCTGTGGTCTAGAAGTCCATGTGTTGGACTTGACTTCATGAGGTCCCGGGTTCGAATCCCATGTCGAGCAACGAAAAGAAAATGTGGTATTTCCAACTTTCTAATTCAAAAAAAATTTTGCTCGGGATTGCATATGTGCCCGGTTGGCAATAGGCTAACCACCTATCACATTGTGGGACTTAGTGTCTTCGGCTAGTAGTGGGTGTCCTGGTTGTGTCTCTGCCTACTACTTCGGGGATATGGGCGTTAAGATACTTTTCCCCAAAGTAAGCAAATTAAATGCGTGTGTCAGTTAATGATTCTAATACATTAGATCCGGCAACAGTGTTGTTGCAGTAATTATAAGTTTGTTTGGATTTAGATGTATCTGACCTATTATGAATCGAAGACAAGCTTTGCGGTGGCGTTAGGCATTTACGCTAACCCCTCGACCAACGAGACCAACGTATAAAATAGTATTACAAATGTATATAAAGTCTGATTCAGCTCAGACAAGAAATATGTAAGGTATTTTTAAATTATTGATTGAAATTGAGGAGGGAAATTCTGCATATTTAACTGAAATAGAAAAAAAAAATGTTTTGCAAAAGTACATTGACCCTACGCGATGTATATGAATCAGCGATGAATATTTTTTTAATTGACTAATTTTTGCCCATGACTTTTTTACATTTTTGCACTTTTAGGAACGTGTTCCAATTCCCTAGCAGAAATTTTGTTGACTAATTCTAGGAAACGAGGTGAATTTATTTCTTGCCTGTAGATTGAGTTACTCAATTTTGCTTTGTTAATGCCGCTTATTAAGCTATAATGTTTGGGCAAGGCAAAAAGTAGGTATTGAACATTAAAAAAAAAACAGTTTTATTGTCACAGTGGACAAGATATATCAAAGCTGAAGTCAAAGCATGCAACAGATTTCCAAGATCTGCTTTTGAATGTTACACAAGAGAAACCACTAGGGAGGTCAATCTATGTATGGTTTAAAGTAAACAACACTTTTAATTATGTTGTTATATGCTAGTAATGTTAAAATTAATTTGTTTTTGGTTCATTTACGTTCCATATTATCTACTATAGCCATATATATCAATTTTGTAACTTATACTGTAACTTATACTGTATACTCTTTTTTTATGATATTGGAAGGCAAACAAGCAGACGGTTTCCCTGATGGTAAGAAATTCACACCACCTAGAGTCACCAAAGGTGGTAATGGTGCGTTGCCAACCTGTTAGGCCTCGAGCAAAAGTAAGTTTACCGGCAACCTTACCCTCCGAACCGGAACACGTCATGACGTTGTGGCAGCAGGAATAGGTAAGGCGGTGGTACCAATCTGGATGAATCGCTGCGAAAATCAACCACGTAGTAAATGCTAATGCCAGATTTGACACTATTTTTGACATTCACCATTATTCAATTCAAATTATTTAATCAAAAAATTACCTTCACTGATGTACGCTCTAGGTCCAATAACAAATCTAGGCGTAGCGTCATTTACAAAGACAAAGGTTTCTCCTTTATTAAGTTGCAAATTCTTTATATTTGGTATTATGACCGTTACAACGTACGAACCTGTAAAAATAGACATAATTAAATTAATTATTGACACTGTTTTAATTCCTGAAGCTTTTTCTAAATTCTACAAAAACTTTAACTCGTATAGATGTACACTCTTTGAAGTTATGTAAGAGTTACACAGGTGTCGTAACATGAGAGGGGTTGCCTGATGGAGATCCAAAGATCTGACGCCGCCAGGACTGTGGATGTGTGCGAAAGCGTTTCCGCAGCTCCGGTACCTAGCGAAGGGGTAGACACCGTGGGGTTTTAGTCGGTAAGTGTCCGACATAAGCTGTCACTTCTCCGAAACTGGTATCCATCAGGATTTCTTCACGGAAAAAAGGTGCCCCAGCATTCCAGTGAGGTGACAACGCATCATTTAATATATTTCTTTAAAAAAAAAGCATCATTTAATATCTAAAGATGAGCATATTTCTAACCACTGAGAAAAAAATCTGTTTTTTTTTAAACTATGAATTCTAGAGCAACCCACCACCTCCCATGGCTCTTACAACCTTCTTGGTTTTACGGACCGAAACATAGAGAGAATACACGAGGCTCTGCTAATTCTTAACTTTCCTCCTCGTGTATCTCTTCTCTCCCTACAAGTTGTTTCTAATCATAGTCATTGTCAACTTTTAAATCATAGTTTCTAATCATATGACACTCTCCCCTGAAGGGGCGGTCATCAGCCATCCACAATTGGGGTGATCAACACAATCTAACAGGCGCTTGTTCGCCTAGCCATATCTTACTGTGCTGCCTCCAAATGCCACCTCTTCCGGTACCAACCGTGAACTCCATTAGCTCATTGTAGTTCGCTGGAATAGCAGCGAGCTCTTAGAAATAAACGGGCCCTATCTTCTCCAACACCACCTCTTCCATCATCCTCACCCCTCCTCTCTGTGAATTCTATAATAGACAGAACATTCTAGTGTCTCCAATATATACATAATACATACTGAACCTATCCCAATAAAAGTCCATCGTTGTGACTGGTTCCCTGCCACGTCGATGGTATCGATAGTAGCTTGTATTTGTCATTCCTTCTACTTCAACAAACTCGACGGCCAACACTAAATTGTCTGTCTTTTTGTTGATGCTGAAAATTTATATTAAAAATTTATTTATTTATTATCATCAAGTTAAACAAATCATTTTAAATTTAAAAATAGAAAATATATAATAGAAAAAAACACAGGGTCGCCTGACATCTTACAGAAATCGTTCAAACTCGAAAGATAGTATTAAAACTTTGCATTACAAATTCATGCAAAATTTCAAGTAGAAACAGAATATGAATTCGGTTTTTACCGTTGGAAATTTTGAACATTATGTATGCAAGAAATCTAGGGGTGACAATTTAAGGGTTAACTCTTGACTAAACCAACGGTAATGTAGCTGATAAGCATATCGATCACATCAGCGTTCAAATGAAAAATTCGCATCAAAATCGGTTCGCTCGCTTAACTTTTAAGCGAATGAATTATATTATGATGATTAATGATATTATGACATTAAGACGTTATTTTTCCTGTCAATGTTAAAACAAAATAACTTATGGTCATGTGTAAAAATTAGTAATATATATTATACGGGAAAGTATCTTCATACACTCACCCACCCACGACTAGCCGAAGATACTAAGTCCCACAAAATTATAGATGCCAAGCCTATCGCCAACCGGGCACATGTCCAATCCGGGGTAACGTTATTTTTATTAGAATTGAAAATATACATTTCTTTTGTTGCCCGACCCGGGGATCGAACCCGAGACCTCATGCAGTCAAGTCGGACACCGGACAGATAGACCACAGAGGCGATTATATTCAGGACTTGCATAATAGTAGCTATATTTAATACCTTTAAAAGTTCATGCACGGTTCGATTCGATGTTTGAAAAAAAAAATTGTGAAAGAGATACTGCCGGCTTGCCTTTAACAATGCAAAAATACAGTAAATACTTACTAAAACTCTGAAATCCTTGCTCTTTGGATATTAAACATTTTGTCAAAATAAATTATAGTCAAGTTTATTCTTGAAAAATATGCTGCACTTTTTGGTCTGTACAAGGTTTTTGGGAATGGTCTATTGACTTCCTTACATTGAGAATGTGAAGCAAAATATTTTCGTATACAAAACATGTCGAGTACTTCGCATGGACGTTCTATGTTCCTATTTTCAACTGAAACAATGTTTAACAAATAATTAGGGAAACGTTAGACATACATTGCGTGTAAAAACGCACGTAGATAACATAAATAATGATCCATCATTATTGAAAGTCACGGTAAATCTTATTCGTAATTTATAATTACCAGTAGAGATTCTAGACGTTTGTTAATATTGTTTTACATCCGTCTGCACCACAAATTTATCAAAATTTAATAATAAACGGAAGATGGAAGCAAACTTCCATCCTAAGTTACCTTTGATGGAAGGCGTGTTTGCAACCGTCAGCTGTTTTGTGGTTAGATATATGGTAATTTAACCTTATTTAAAAATTCAGAGGAAGATATTACAACCTTGGAACTTTTAAATAGTAAGATGTGTTATTCATAATAATTCAAATTATACATTGGCCAAGTGTTAGATCATTATTTATCTTAGAACTGTCACTAGCTGCCAAATGTCAAAGCCAAATATATAGCCAAATTGAGAGTTTCTTAAAACTTTCTTTTGTGGGGAAATGGTAAATGCATATTGGCTGTAGTACTAAATTTTTTTTAAGTGAAAACTTCTTTAGGGTAAAAACTTCTAAACTCGCGTCAGGACACGTGACCTGATCCCAAATTCGTAAAACGGCGCAGGGCGCTTGCGCGAATGTTCGTGTTGTCATGTTTGTGTATATATAGCGCAATAAATGAATATTGTATTCTACCACATGAATGACAGTACTTTCATACTGATATTTAAAGCAATTCATGCAAAATCATTCCCTAACCATTTCAAAATATCTAAAATGCACAACGTTAATATTCAAGTTTTCACTTCTGCCGGTACTACCGGAGTGCGACCCGTTGTTTCTTTTTATCTGGGTGTACTTTTTATCTCTGTAGATAAATATGGTCACTTCATGATTTCTGGTGTAAACATATTTATAGTTATTATGTACCTACTTTAGACAAGTATTTAACTCCTCTATATTTTAGTCCTTATCGCTATATTATATCTAAAGGTCACAGACTCGGAGACTTGACGAGTCTGGTTTGTTTTGATTAGTTTAGAATATTTATATAAATGTTTGTTCTTTGCAGGTCATAAAGCCAGAGATAAGATAAGTACACGAGGTAAGTTTTGATTATTGTTTTTTTCTGCGGTCTTGCTAGATATTTAAAGATATTTAGCACTTGAGCAGTCCATATTCATTAGATCGATCGGTGACGATCGTTTTCGCATTGATTTATTTAACGTAATACGTACCCATAACGTAATACGAGATGATAATTTTGAATAAAATTTTTGAAAAACGGTCGAATTTCCGTCTTTATGAATAAAGGAACAAGCAGTGCATATCCCATAACTAATGGTATTTTACTTACTAGGTTGTAGAGTGATGCTCATATTGTTAAAATTAGGTAAGGAAGTAGCTGAAAAATAAAATTAATCAATTTTATATTTTAAAATGGAGTCTATCTAAAGCAAGATAAATAAAATCAAGGAAATCGAGTTTAAATTATTCCCGTGTTGGTCCGGGTCGGCTGACCATCTACCTCTCTAGCCGGCAGCTCGTAAGATGCGAGCGCAGGTCAATATGAAGGTCATTACCAACAAGAACACTGATGGTAGAGTGCTGTGCAGTAACTTGCGTGGATAGGGATCCATCGCCTTATCTATATCTGCTGTCATAACAATTCAGTCATATTCCGACCTGGAGGGCAGGGTAGAAGGTAGACTTTCGCTATAGGCCTTTCATCCCGGCCTCAGGATGGGAACGCACCTGTAACACCTATGGTGTATATCAGGCTATAGTTGTCTTTTACCACCATTAGTCTCGTGCTTGCTCGCTGATGTCTAACATCAAAAAAAATCCAATGTGACTTATCTGAATAGGTTTTCCACATTTATCGTAGGGTTACTATGACTAGTGGATTATTAACATTTAGTTACTAATAAATTGAATGAATACTTCATATAAAAATTTTACTAAATACTTTTTAATAAAATACTTTATTCTTTAAACTAAATGTTAAAAACTGGCCAGTATTGTGTTCAAGAGTACCTAAATTGATAAACTCGATTCAAATTTTAAATATTACATGATTTGAGCTTCAAGAGTTATTCTACTGTTCTGTAGGTTAATTCAGAATCATGCTTTGGTCAAAAGCCAAACAAACCTACTCATTTATCAGGCAACTTAAAAAGAACTACCACGAGTTTACTTATTAATACTGTAATCTTTACCTAGGTTCTAGATTTCTTTCTGCCTAACATCATATAGGTTTCGAGTTTTTCTACAACTGTTAGTAGAAAAATTAAGTTAAGAAATAAATTATCCACTTAAGCTATCCAGCTTTTTGTTAATAGACAAAAATGTTAAGTTGTTTTGTTGCTTTGTCCGCCATACTGTATTTAATGATAGATATCAAATCGTTTATTGCTGGTACCTCTACTGAGCACCAACTAAACTTATTTAAGGTGTATGTTGTGTTCTTTCCAATTATTGTTTCAAAGAAAAAATAATTTACATTTTAGAGATGTCAGATTAGTCGGATTATTCAAGAAATGACGTATTCAAACTGATCTGGCAGCACTAAACGTGTTTCGTCTCTTTTTATTACTTTTGGTAAAAGATTATATCGATATGTTAAACTTAGTAAGTGCTCTACACAACACCAATTACACGGGTATGAAATTTAAGCTTTTTGGACACAAGGAAATTAGTTGTATTTAGAATGAGTTGTGATTTTGATTGAACATAAAAATACGAATAGCTGAATTTAGATAAAAGTTGGAAATTAAACTCACCTGTTAGATTTGATGGAACATTGTCTTGACCAAACACTTTAACTATGAAAAGTGTAAAAAATAAGAAGGCAGCCATTTTGTACAAGTCACGTAATGTGTCTGTAATACGTACCTAACAACTTTGTTATGTTTGATCGACAATACTACCAATTATTGTGCCAAAATTACCAATTTATGTAGTTTTTACGAAGGTTGCAATATGTAATGGCAATTATTGTTATGTGCGGTATATGAATTACAATATACATCATGCAAGGAGTAGATATAAAAAAGTGTCTTCACGCCCACATCCCCGAAGCGGTAAGCATAACACAACCAGGGCACTCACGTTTAGCCGAAGACTCTAAATCCTACAATGTAATAGGTGGCAAGACTATCGCCAATCGGGAACATATTCAATCCCGCGCAATTTTTTATTAGAAAATTGAAAATATACACTTTTTAATTTGTTTTTGTTGTACAACACGGGGATCGAACCTGGGACCTCAAGAAGTCAAGTCAAGTTAGAGTTATAAGCAGGGATTCTGTACTCAGGTATCATCTGAACACGTATATTTAATTGTTAATCTATCAATTACATCGTTTAGGTTTACATGGCTAACCCAACAGGACTTGTCCTTCCCTAACTACTAATATTTTTTTTCATATGTAACTTCTCCTAACAGTGATTAATACGACCAGTAAACAATGGTAAAAAGATTCCATCCATTCATCCATCTATCCATCAATCCATGACCAAGGGTAACAGGGATTCATTTTTACATATAAAAATCATCTATAAATATGTCTGCTTATCTGACGGAGTTTTGGCATCAGTTCGATTATATGCAACCTATTTTAAAGGATCGATGGAAACCCTCTTGTGACATCAGCCCTGTTCATAATTTAAACACAAGAAGACTACGAAAACCAACTCCAATTTAAACACAATATCGAAATAGACACGTTATAAAACATAACTCGAAACCAATCTCTCCGGTTCCAAGCAAATTTGAATTAGACTAACAAGAAATTACTTTTTATGTGATATTATAACGAACAAGCTTACGGTTCTCCTGATGGTAAGAGATAACTTTAGCAAAAGACACCATTGATGTTGTAGGTGCGTTTTCGTACGTGCGTGCCGAAATATTAGGCCTAAGGAATATGACACTGTCATTATTGCGGCGAGAATGGATAAGGCGGTGGATCTTTACTCGAGTAAGTTCTAGCACAGCACTGTACCACTAAGGGCTCTAGATCTTGTTGGTATGACCCCGTTTAACCTTTGCACGCATCTTACGACCTAAAATAAATACACAATAAATATCTCGACTAGTTACACAAATTGAATCTAACCCCAAAGTAAGCAAATTATATGCTTGTGTTATGGGTGTTAGTCAACGATTCTAATACATAGAAATACTTAAATAGATACAAGAATAATTTTAATAAACATCCAGACCCGGAAATGCAGACACCTAACTGTTCAACACAAAAATGCCTGCCCCGGTCGGGGTTTGGGAGTCGAACCCGAGCCTCGCGGTTGGTCGGCGTAGTTAGGCGTGTACGCTAGCCACCCGACCAACGAGGCGGTCAAAGGCGGCTGGAAAGGTTGATCGTTTATACACCTATCCAGATCAACACTTACTTCTGAAAAAATAACTGTTGAATAGCCGGTTCATCCAAAGACAGGCCACGGTACGGTTACCAGCAAGAGAGAAGTATGCTTATTCGCTACATTATCATATGAAATAAATAAATAAAATATTCTGGCTATAAAACTTTTAATTGCTTTATTGAGGTATTTTATTTCAGTTTTAACATTAAAATATTACAATGACTTGTATTTTTTATCTTTCTTTAAAACAATGACAAACAAGTAGATAGGTTTCCTAGCGGTAAAAAAATACGTGTCACAAATAGGCACTCACGATGTCAACGGAGCATTGCCAACTCCAGGTAAATCTAGTTTAGCTTGCGCAAGTATATTTGCTGCTTTACCCTCCCAAACGGAAGATCATGAGTGAAGCAATGGCGTGATTGAATTACCCAAATATACTTTTAACACAACTCAAAAAAACTCATATATAATTACTCTTAGACCAATAATTTTCCTTCGTAATTTTTCTCGTTTTTCTATGAATTTCACGGTAACAATAATCCAAAATCACACAGAGTGTGCTGTATGAAATTCGCTATGAAAAATGTTCCTTCAGAAAGAAAATACTCTTGGAAGTCAACTGGTAGGTTTGTAAATACGTCCGCAAGAGCTGCAGTAAATGCGGGATCTGGAAATAAAAGTCACATAATACAATAAACATTGAAATTTGTTTGTCTTGGATTGTTTGTAAACCAAGGTTTTTAAATAATGTAAGTAAGTTAATATCTTCACGCCCATACACACAGATATGGACAGAGGTACTACCAGGCCCAAGACTAGCCGAAGACACTAACCTCATAATGTGGTTGGTGGCAAGCCTATCACCAACCGGGCACATATCCAATCACGAGCAACATCTGTCTTATAGATAATTGGAAAATCCACATTTTTTTTGTTGCTCGAACCGGGAATCGAACCTGGCACCTCCAGAAGTCAAGTGGACAGATTGTAAAGCCGATTTTAATTAATGGGTTGGTCAAAAGCACTCCTAAAGGATAGCGCACATTTAGACGAATAGGAACCGGACACACGCATATTCCGCCTAGATCGCATTGCACACTATTCCGGGCCGTGTCGATCGCCACGCTTGGCACCCCGCCGCCAATCTTCGATGCAGTCAACAGACCCCAAAGAGGAGACGTTAATAGTGTAGAGGGCAATTGACATTTTAGTGCTTAAATTTTATACGTCAATTTTCAGGAGAGTCACTTTCCGTATTTGAAAATTTTAAGACAGAGTTCTTCTTTTTTTAATACTCTTTGGTAGTGAGTAACAAAATCCCGCCGATGCAGTGCGGTCGCGTTCGCAAGTGTGCTTTGCAATGCGATGCGTACCGACACGACACGCTGCGCCCAGTTAAATGTGCGCTATCCTTAATTATACAAGTTTATTGAAATGCAAAAATTTACTCTAATTTCGTTACTAACTCGCGATTTAGTAACCCCTTTGGTCCCACATAAATGTTATTATACTTCTACCACTTTGAATTAATACGTTTTCTTATAGCACTACGATTTGGAAGAAATTCATATGGGTATGTAAAAAGCAGGATTAATCTCTCGAAAAAATATCTGTCAAAACTTTATTTGGCCGAGTTATGGCGTAACAAACATAAAAAAGTAAGTATTTTCTCGCCTGTCTTCCCGAAAAGGTAGGCACGGTACTATCTATGATTAGCCAAAAATAATAATTAGTCCCACATAAAAGGCAAAATACAAATCTATCTTCAAGCGGGAAATTAGCTAATCCCATTACTTGTCCGACCCGAGAATCAAAGCCGAGACCGCATGTAGTCAAAGCCAACATTAGACTACTGAGGCGATTTTAATAAATAAATATATCCGCAGAAGTTACAGAAATTGAATCTAACCCCAAGGGTAACATACTAATGCTGTATTATGGATGTTAGTCAACGATACTAATACTGTGTTTTACTTTAATAGATACTAGAATAAATTTAATAAACACCCATACCCGGAAAGACAGATGTCTAAATCTTCATATTACAAATGTCTGCCACCGTCGGGAATCGAACCCGAATCTAGCGGTTGGTTAGTGAAATTTGGCGTATACGTTAACCTCTCGGCGATCCAAGACGGTCTATTAAGATTAAATCTGTATAATGTACTAATAAACACATATTACCTTCGCTGACGTAGGCGTTAGGACCTATTAATAAAAATCTTGGTAAAGGATCATTGAAATAGGTGAACACCTCAGCTTTGTCAAGCTGCAAGTCCTTAAGGTTTGGTATGATGATAGTTGATAAAAACGGACCTGTGCAAAAGAGAGGACTTTTACTATACATTTTTGCAATGTTACGAGTATTTGCTGGCCGGGATGTTAAGCGTTATGTAAGTAAGTTATCTTATCCTCCAAAGTCAAGCTCATAACAACATTGTGGCAAGAATGTGTAAGGTTGGGTCTATTAGAGACAGAGCTAGTCGAATATGCATTCCAGCAATCAGTATTACTTTTTTATTCCACTCACGGGCGATGGGGTCGTCATATCTCTTTCTTTTATTGTTCCATGCATTACGGTGTGTTTCTAGCCTTTACTTAAATTGATGCCAAAAATGTTTTGAAATGAAGTTCTGAAAAATACATCAACATTTTTGAGACAGAAAAATTTCGACATCAGTTTGAGCATGTATCTCTAAGATAATTAAATCATTGTAACACAAAAAATAGACGCCTTTTAATTATTATCTAAAATTGATCTTGAATAAAATTTGTTTTTTTTTTAATTGTCGTACACATCTTTTTCGCTAAAATTAAATTAAATTGTCATCTAACCAATAAAATGCTACACTATCTCTAAAACTTGGATGACGTAGCAGCAGCAGCCAATAATATGTTGCACGTGACTGACGTGGCGGCATGTAGTTGGTTGACAATCCAATTTTAGACGGCGTTTAGTAAAACATGTGTTATACGAGTGTTGTTTTTTTTTTGTGGTCAGATTGTGACATTTATAAAAAGACAGGGATTATTGTAAGAAAAACTTTAGCATCTTACATAAATAAGTGTACCGACTACCCTAACTTCCAAATTAGCACGACCAAGACAACGTGCACATCTTTTATGATGACAGAAATAGATATGTACCAATCCAGGTTAGTATTTATTTAAAGGAAAAGCTACTACAGTAGACTATTGGCATAATTTAAGGGTCCATGTATGCTAAAATACGTCAGCAGTATAATGTTTTTTCATACAAAGCAATCATGGATCTTGGTGACAAAAATACACAAGATTAACTTGAATATGCTTTATAAGACTAGTGCTTCCAAAACACGATTCATTTCACTTTGCTCGATGGAAATAAATAAAAAAGTTAACCCTTTTTTGAAAGTAAAACCCAACTGTCTACTTCAGTTATGAAAATATCGACATCAGATTTAACATAAACATAGATAAGTACTATACCTAAGAGATAAGTGTTTCAGTTTTTATACTTTTTTTCAAATTACTTTTATAGTGTCAAAAATAGTGATTTCTCGCTTAAGACGTTTACTTTAGAGCGCAATATTTCATAGTAATCATGGAACGGGGGAGTGCGATGATTGGCTCTTCTGGCTGACTAAGTATAGGGCCTTAACACTCTAACACTATATTACTCGAGCGAGCAATAGAATCGTCACACCCACCTCTAACATTATTTTTTGTTTATATAGGTATAATAATAGGGTACATACTAAATGTAATGATGAAATAGTCCATCGTAGTGACAGGTTCCCTTCCTCGACGGTGGTACCTAAAGTAGGTGGTGTCAGCTCTGCCCCTCACTTCACTAAACTCAACTGTCATAATTAGATTGTCAGTCTTTTGATTAATACTGAAAAAAACCAGCTCATCATAAGTTAGTACAAAACAGTTTTTCTGTGTATGTACTGCTTTACTTCGAATTAAAATTGCTGCCAAATTTGTAAGCATGGGGTCATTTAAATTGATAGACAATTTTACTTTCATATTTCTTTGCGTGTTAAATATCTTCACGCCCATATCCCCGAAGTGGTAGGCAGAGACACAACCAGGGTACCTACGACTAGCCGAAGACACTAAGTCCCACGATGTGATAGGTGGCAAAAAATTGGAAAAACCACATTTTCTTTTTGTTGCCCGACCCGGGACCTCATGAAGTCAAGTCCAACATGTGGACCACAGAGGCAATCCTTGTGTGTGTCTAACTGCTGGTAAAATACCAAAAGTGGGCCTAAAGGTGATATAAAACCTGATGTGGAAAGTTTATTAACTCTCTTGACCGGAATATGACAATGCTAAACACAACTGTGATTAAGATAGCAGAATAAAGCGGTGGATCCTTATTCGGGTATTTAATTTATCTATCATCTAACTATTTTGTTGGTAATAATCCATTTGATCTGCATTGCATTTAATGAGCTGCTAGACTGTAGGCAGTGGTCAATTCTGCACCCGAATTTGGACCGAAGTTAAGTATTTACTATAACTACAATAAGGTGCAAATTATACTAACGTAATCCATTATGTTTATTTGTTAGTAATTATTATTGTATGTTTTTATTGTTAATTTTGGTTAGTGCTTGCCACTATCAGCTTCCTGTGTGAAGGCAAAACCAGGCTGCATCAGGATGATCGTTAATATGTCATAATTCAGAGAAGTAAAGCTTCAGAAACCGACTGCAACTATTTCATTGATACTGTCATGATTTAATAATCTTTTATCGAAAAATTTAAAAGATGGTTTCAATATAGTCCCACATACATTTAATCGATATATTTTAATTTGTACTTCATTACTCCTTTGCAGAATAGACCACCTGCCAGCTCGTAAAAGGTTAGCATAGACTTACCGTCACTAACACCGTGACATCCTGTTAAGTGGTAGAGTTTCGTAGCGACTCGCCCGGATTGGTACTATTTCTATACAGGATATCTATTCCTGCCGCTATAGCGCCAGTGCTTGCCGTTGACGTGTTCCAGTTCGAAGGGTAAGTTAGCCGGTAAACTCTCTTTTGCTCGAGGCCAGGCCTCAGGTTGCCAACGCACCATTACCACTTTTGGTGTCTCTAGGCGGCGTGAATTTCTTACCATCTGGAAAACCGTCTGCTTGTTTGCCTTCCAATATCATAAAAAATATTTGATTATATTGACGACCTCATCGATGAGGTCCAAAATGAAAACCACTTGTCTGATCATGATAAAGTAATATGAAACCACTTTGGAAACATGACCTGACCTATCTTCCGAGATCCAACTAATAAAAATCGATTGGCTATTGGGCCGAGTAATCTTGTAGTACTTAAGCACAAAAAAACATAGTCAAATTGAAAACCTCTTTTCTGTAGTCGGTATAATTACACTTACTAAAATTCCCGGATATTTGCACTTCCAATATTATATTCCTTGTCAACAAAAATGGCTGTGATATTAACTCTTGGGATGTACCCGGAGCTCCTCGCTCTATACAAGGGATTGGGTAGCCGTCCGTTGACTTGTTTGCATTGGGAGTGCGATGGAAAGTATTGACGAATGCAGAACGTGTCGAATATTTCACATGGACGTTCGATATTCCTGTCTTCATCTGAAATAAAATATTAGTACTTATTAGTTTCGATCACGTTTTCGATTCGATTTCGATTACGAAACTGCAGATACCTAACTCCAATCTCAATGTTACATTGTCTATTTAGACAAAAATCTATTTATTAATACGTGATAGCAAAACTTGGGACCACTTTTTACAAAAATTGCGCTAACGGAGGAGTATGAAGTTTGTCACACTTATAGTTTATGTGTAGGAGAAGTGCAGAACGCTAATATTTTTCAATATCAATGCTTATAAAGCACATTTAATCAATAAATAAAACATTAACCACACTACCATGCATTTGACACACACAAACAAATATATTGATGATAACTATAAAAGATCACAGATGGCGCACTAAAAAGTTTGGAAACAAAGTAGTTGGTCTTGACAAATGAAGGTGACGTTCTTATCAACAAGATATTAAAATTTATTATGGTCAAATTTCGACCAATGGGCGACCAATTTCGACCAATAGTATACATAATTAAGTACAACCAGAAATTTTTTATTTGATTTTCATCGAACTTAAATAGGACCTACCGGAATTTCAAATTCAATCTCTACTTTTTAGCACACAACTTTAAGGAAAAAATACAACGTGGTATTACAGTTTTTAAATTTGTTATATTTTTTTTAATTAAATTTAGACGCTTTTCATTTATCTTGCCCTAGACGGGAAGATTTTTCCTTTTCAATGTCTTTATGGTGTAAATGTTGAAATCATTTCTCTCTTATTTTTTGCGTATTTTTCGTGTTTGCCAAATATTTCTGATACTTTTAAAGAAATTATTTATTTTTCATTAGCCCAAAAACCGAATAGAACTTCTAGATTTTATTAAAAAACGATTTGAGGTCCTTTTTCCGATTCATTTTATGTTCTTAAGACGGCTACATTAATTGAAACATTTACTTATAATATAAACGTCATTCTAAAATTAATGATATTAATGCTGTCATATGCCCAATCCCTGTAAGCTTCAGTCCGTATTTCTATTTAATTAGAACCACTTCGTAATCAGAGAAAAACGTTCCCAATCGCCAATTTTTGATTCAACTTTAGTCAGCTGGATACTATCAGGCTTATTCATAAACGTTGTTTAACGTTTGATCATCAAATTAAATAATGTTTAAATACGATTTCATATTTAATCATATTTAACGTGCTTAGTTAGATTGGTTGTAGTCAGATTGTCCTTTATGAATAACAAATTTCAAACAATGTTTAAGGCTTAGTCAAATTATTAGTAAAGCAACGATCATGAGGTTATTGGAACGAAGTTCCTTACCGCAAGCTTGGAGGGGATAGGGATTTTGCTGCGCGACAAAACTGAAAAAAATGTGATGGTCGAAACCGTACGAAAAAGCCGTGGAATGAAACCGTTAAATGAGACGTGCGCAGGCGCAACAGTTGCTGCGCGACTGAGACTTTATAATACCCTTCTTTTTCTCCCTCACTCCACCCCGTCAATACATAGTATATGCTCATTAATTGTGTCGATTCTACATTAGCTGAAGGAATTTCGTTCCTACCTGGTGTCCCACGACACAACATTTATTTTTTAACTGCTTTAAAGCTAAGAAAGATATTCCTAGATGTGCTTACCTGAAACTTGTAATGGTATCGTTCCATTTTGGCATAACACAGCTCCAATAAAACACGCAAAAAATAAAATAACCCTCATTATGCTTCAACTACCTACTTTGTAATGTTAATTATTGAGTTTCTTAGCACACTTAAAGCTTTAATTATTTAAACTAATGAAGTGTGTAATATTTAACTCTGTTATTAACCCGGTTAAAGTGAACAATTCAGATTGTGTATATAATAGTTTATTTTAGTCTGTAATTTAATGTATTAAGTAATTGCGTAATTAATGTGTACCTAATTATTTTTAAACAACTCAAAAAAGTAGACCGTATGATTGCTTCCTATGTCATTTTATGTGTGTTATCGCCTCTATGGTCTAGCGGTCCGGTGCTGGCGTTGATTTCGTGAGGTCCCGGATTTGAACTTCGTGTAAGTCAACTAAAAGAAAATGTGTTTTTTCAATTTATGAAACTTAACGTTTCCCGGGATTGCATATGTGTGGCGGTGCTGGTCACCTATCACATCAAAGGACTTACTTGAGTCTTCGACTGGTAATGGATGCTCTGATGGTAGCTCTGTAACTTTACCATCATTTCTGAACCGGTTTTTTTGTATTTATGAGGTTGTCTGTATCTGATGATGAAATTCTAGGGAAGTCGAGAAAAATAAATAATAATAATTTTATTTTAGACCATAGATCCATAATTATGTAATGTGTTAGTGACAATTGTTGCCTTATAGACTGTGTTAGTATTGTGAGTGTAGATTTGATATTAAATAAATGACCTACTTAATTAACCCTACTGCAGTCTCTATCCAGTGATGCTGTATAGAGCAGTTGGGCCTGGCAGCAATCATCCCTAGGATACTGTTGTCGCTGGTACGTGGGCGCTGTAGCAGAGATGTGGCTTTTTTACGCATTTTTTTATGTACAAAAATATTACGAGATGATATAATTATTGAAATTGTAATAGGTTTTCTGCAGTTGTAGTGGTCTGTAGACAATAGGCAGTGAAACACAAACAAAACACAAGTGTAATGCTAAGTGTGTGAAAGCACAACAAGCTTCCAGTAGTCATACTTACTGTAAGTAACATTTAAAAAGTCATTAGTCACTAATGGCTCCCGTCGACAGAAATGGAAGTACGTATTATCCAAATTGATTTCCAGGTTTCGAAACTGTGTTGCCATTACAAGATTGTCACTTTAGCTATTAACATGAAAAAAATATATATATATCACAAATGATAAGAAAAATCAAGTCAAATCGGCATCAGCCTTTTTGGAGCAAGTACTACGTGGTAATGTTTTGGGGACTATTTGTCCGGATTAGCACTATACACATTGTATTGTACGTATACATTCACCGCCATATCTTTAGTGTTTGCCAGTGTCATGTCACGATCTGAAGTTTTTTTTCATAGAGTTCGGTGAACAAGCACACGGCTCTCCTTATGGTTTGATACAACCGTTTTCTGTAGACAGCATAGACATTACAGATGCGTCGCTATGCTGAGGCCAGACTGGTCTGGCTGGAGGCACATGACAGTCATTATAGCTGCAAGAATGGGTAAGACGGTGGATCCTAAACGGGCATATTGCTGCATCTACCGCCAGTGTTGGTAAACTGTATTTTCACCAGCATTCGCTTTTTATGAACTGCCTGGAGGCGGGGCAGATGGACTTTTCTTTTCGGATGCGGATCCGCACTAACACGGGGATATAGAATAAAGTAGCCTCATAGATTTAAGAGGCTCAATTAAGAGGCTTAATATAATAAATTTAGTCTGGCAACATACAAGGTACTATTCAATCGTTTCTGTTCATAAAAGATGTGTATTTCTTATCTTTAGAAAACCTTTCTAATTATTATTATCTTATTCAAATTTGAAATTGTACTAAAGTTATAACATCAAAAACATTAGAAGTAGAAACAGCTAACCTGACCAAAATTCTCCATCCATCCAGTCTGTACGAAACGTTGAGATTTGTAACGGTCATATTTAATCAAGGTAAATATATAGGACTTTGTGCTCTGCAGACCGACTCCAGTGCTCGTCCATTCGTTTCTTTACTGAACAGTTCCAGACGAAACTCTTTATGCAATAAATGTCGTAAATTTCACAGGACAGCTCTTTTGTATCAAAATTCTAGGTGAAACATAAAATGTTGAAGTTGAAAATGTTCTTTTACTATTTAGGTTTTACCAAACTAAGTATGTTCACTTGTGTTGTCACAGATCCTTAGCTCATTTATGGAAGCCTCTTAGGATGTTGTAAAGATTTATTTGGCACTAGTAACGTGACTGTGTTTAGATGGTAGAGTTCGACTGCTTTAACGTAATGACCTCCGTCTTCGCCGAACCCGGGTCGGGCAACCAAAAAAAATATATGTATTTTTTTCTAATTCTAATAACGTTGCCCTGCAATGGGTATAGGCTTGTCACCTATCACTTTGTAAGACTTATGCCCGATTTCACCAAGAGCCCCTATACTTTAGGGGACCTTTTAACGTTACTTATGGGACTGTTTCCATATAAAACAGTCCCCTAAAACACGTTAAAAGGTCCCCTAAATATAGGGGCTCTTGGTGAAATCGGGCATTAGTGTCTTTGGCTAATCGTGGGTTCTCTGATTCCGCCTCTGCCTACCTCTTCGAAAATATGATGGTAAAGGTTTTAACATCTGTCTTGCAAATTCAAGTTGACGTGTTTCAACACACAAAGTTTTCTCTCGGTTAATGAAAACTTAATCATTACTTTGAACGCTTTTTGTGACGGTAACTGTCTAGTGTTCGATAGATTTTTGGAGGGTAGCCGCCTGCTCTAAAATTATCGCATAAACGATGTAAAAAATAGACGATATCTATAAATGCGAAAGTTCGTACTTTTATTACTCCTTTATGGAAAAACTGCTAAACAGATTTTCATGAAATCTGGCACACACATATAGAGTAACTTGGATTAATACATAGGATAGCTTTTATTCCGAAAAAATGTTCCCGTGGGACAATTAATCACGCGAGCAGCGCCTTGGGCAACAGCTAGTATTTCATGATTTATTCGTAGAATTTTTGTCAAAGTTGAGCTGAAGTTGCAGTTCAGCGACGACCCATCTTGATGGATTCCAAAGACTATATTATGTGATGACATTTGTGCTGACTTATGGCGACAGGAATAGGTAAAGCGTTGGAACCAATCCGGGCAAGTCACTGCGAAACACTACCACCTACTCAGATGTCACGGTATTAGTGAAGGTAAGCCTATGTTTGCCTTTTATGGGCTACCTGGCAAGGAGACAGATGGTATCTGCAAAGGAGCTCGGAAGAAAACAACTAACACCAGCATAAGAGCTTGGTGTTGTGTTTTATGATTAGTTACTGTCATGTTCCAATTAGGATAGTCAACTTACTAACTCAAAAAAACTTTACCGAAAATGGGGGTGAAGATAATCAACGCTTGCGGCTAACAAAACTATTTGATACATTGTTAACGTAATCTATCAATTATTATTAGGCGTTAAATTAACAAGGTCGGGCTCATCCGGCCGACTACTTTAACATATGCGTGTGCATAATTAATTCATACACATAATACATCCACAAATAAAATCTTATATAATCTGTGTCTCTACAAAAAAAAATGAGAAAAAATAACAAAGTAAGTATCTTCATGTATCCCTGAAGAGGTGAGCCTCTTCAGGGATACGTGAAGATACTTAGCTTGTTACAGAGGTACAACCAGGGCAACGATGATTAGCGGAAGGTACTTAGTTCCACAATGTGATAGATGGCAAAGGCTATCTATATGAATAGGAGACGAATAGGGCTCTTTTCCTAAGTTGTACGAAATTATGCATAGTTTTATTGTACAATCAAACTCGTTGAACTACACTTTATACTCTATACACTCTGCCTAACCCGCACGGGGGCTTGGCGTCACGTGTTCGTAAATATAATTCTCTACATTCCGGATTTCAATGTGGTCAATTTGTACTAAGTGTAAAGATATATCTTTAGTTTCTTAACTAAAAAACTAATTCAAACAAACATGAAACAATCTGTAAAGCACATACAAACCAAAAAAATAGTTAATTAAATCGGACTACGTGAATGAACAAAAATGAATTATAGTAGAGTTTACATTTCAACTTTTACCCACCTCCCACAGGAACCCTTTTAGTGAGCGGGATAAAAAATATCCTGTAACCTCACCTTGGAAGACAAAGCACCTACTTAGTGTATTCGTCGTAAATCGCGGTCATGATACGTACCTATAGACAGACAAATAGACGAAAATTTTTGAAACTCTATAATGTTCTGCTTTGTCGCCACTATCTATTTTTTTTATTTACCTAAGATATTTAAGTAAATCGCCTCTACGGTGTAGCGGTTCAGTTCAGTTCAGTTCAGTCAGGTCCCGGGTTCGAATCCCGGATCAGGCAACAAAAAGAAAATTAGGTTTTTCCGATTTTCTTAAAAAAAAAATATTCTCGGGATAAGATATGTACCCGGTTGCCCTGGATGTGCCTCTGCCTACCTCTTCGTGGATATGGGCGTGAAGATACTTTTTTTAAAAAGTATTTAAATATACATAAATCACTCTTCTATACAGTTTTTCCCCGTGTTGGCTCCTTTGTAGAATGGACCATCTGCCTTTCTGCCAGGCAGCTCGTAAAAGGCGAGCATAGGCTCACCGTCACTAGCACCGTGACATCTTACTAGGTGGTAGAGTTACGCAGTGATTCGCCCGGATTGGTGCCACCGCCTTACCTATTCCTGCCGCCATAACGTCAATGCTTACTGTTGACGTGTTCCGGCTGGAAGGTAAGGTAACCGTTAAACTGACGTTTGCTCGAGGCCTTACATCCTGGCCTCGGGTTGGCAACGCATTATTACCATCTTTGGTGTCTCTAGGCGACGTGAATTTCTTACCATCAGGAAATCCGTCTGCTTGTTTGCCTTCCAATATTATAAAAAAAAAACAGTTTTAGATCTGGGTATAATTAGTATAGATTAAGTAGCTATTGCCGCGGTTTCACATTACCCATTTAGATAATAAGGTAAGTCTTTGTTATACAGAAAAACTTGCATAATATATGTTTGACAAGCTAAAGAAGCGAAAAACCATGTGCTTACAAGCTAAGTAAAAAAAACACAAAAATGTTAATATACAAATACAATTAATTTATTCACTTTATAAAATTTTGAGTCCAAAATCACAAAGTGTATATTGGATAAACGTTGAAATATAGAAAGGACCTTCCGTCAGTTGGATTTCCAGCAGGTTGTTCGGTACATTTAGTAGTATCTCTGCTTGAGCTTGTTGTACTGTCGGATCTGTTGATAATAAGAAAATATAATCAATCAACACTGTCAAACTTTAAGTCAACAAAGTTTTTTCTTTAAAAAGATTTTTTATAATTATTTATTAAAATAAAAACATCAACAATGCAGTGGTGTAGTCAAACCCTTACACTCCATTCGTCAGATCATCTTCAAATTTAAAAGGGCTATGATTAGCTATCAAAGTAAAGAAAGGGTGAAAATTGGTTTCCTCTGGTAAAAACATAAACACAGTTTTGCCATTAGTTATTAGTCAAGCTTAAATTTACATCAAATTTTTCAAAATTAGTAAGTCGCAAAAGAAAAACAAAAGCGGTGACCTCATCACTCAATCTCATTTAATGAGATTTGGCGGCGATGAGGAAATACATAATACACTATTTTCTTTATGACTATTACATTTGTGCACTTTCATAAAAAATGAAATGCCATCAAAATTGAATAAATAAAAATTCAATAATTACGAAAAAACTACTACCATTATTTCTCTAGGTAGCGCCAAATCTCTATAAACACAGTCGTGAACAGACTTCAAATAAAAAATCGAATTGAAGTCAAGTTGGGACCTTGCTCAGAGCCTGTATATCATATTATCTACTTATTACTTTTTTCACATTTCCTGTCATGTAAAATGTCACTTTTAATTTTCATTTTGAAAAAAGAATATGTAAAAACATAAAGAAAATAAAGAAGTTTCGATCGAGCAAAATAGTAATTACTTATTTTGTTTTGATCCAAAGTTTCTCCAAGATGTCGAACTTTTCAAAACGTTTTTCAAAACAAAACGTTATACAAGCTCAAAACAAAACAACCCTACCACCATCACGCTATTGGATAATGTAATTACTACCAGTCAAGTAGTCTTATTCTAATTGTAATACCAAACGATAAGACATACCTGGATTTGTTATTGGACCAAACACCAATTGAGGAAAGGTTTCATCGACAAATGTGAAAGTTTCACCTCGTTGTAGCTGAAGATTTTTCCTTTGTGGTATGATAATTGTTGCGTATAATGATCCTAAAAATATATCAAAAATATAGTCCACATAGGCTCATAAGAGGCAATAAATCATTACCTAACTTCAGTGCTTGTCTTTCGCGTGTTCCTGTTTATAAATAGTAAAATTACAAAATTGTGTGATTAGAATTGACGTTTACTTCTTACCATTTAGAAATTGGTATGGTTGTTTAATTCTACTTTCCTGTAGAAGCATTCTTTCATACACGTATAAGGAAGAGAAGAAGAACAACAACAACTTTACTTTCTTATGGTACACCATATCAATAAGTAGAGGTGGAAATGGTTATGGTCACTGACAAAATATGTCTAATTTTTATAGCTTATCTTTTTTAGGTTGTAAGCGCAATGATAGTAATCCTACCTAGTCTAGATAATAAACATTTGAATAATGATAAAAGAGATAATTGTACCAGTCTAAATTTTAGTTGGAAGTGTAATTATTAGTGACAAGGAATAAGATAAGGAAGGAACGGATAAAGAACACAACTTGATACGATGAATAAAATGGCATTAATATTTTTTTACTTTACAAAAGAATGTACAAATGATTCACTTACTATAATTAATAGCGAAGTAAGTACGTTCGACTATTGGCTCTCGTGCTCTGCGGTGGAATCGCCAGTCGCAAGTGTTCGAAGCAGTGTAGAGATTTCGGAACTCTACCCCAAGCACAACCTTGTCAGTTTCTCTGTTTACACTAGAAAGTAAATAAATTTGATTGTTATTTTTTGTTGTACCTGTCCACAATTTGTATATAAGCAGGCAGCTCTCTTGGTGGTAACAGATAACCGTTGTAATACAGACAACATAGATGCTACTAGTGCGCCGCGAGCTCGGAACTGGAAAATAGCGAGCACGGAGGTGTTGGCTGCAGAAATAAGTACAAATATAGACAACAGCATATAACTTTACCATCTAGGACTTAACTATACAGGATACATCAGCAGTATGTGCTGGACATAGTTGATTAGACGTGGTTGTTTGTTTTCTATCTGCTATAGGGCATGCTCTGTGGGTCCGGTCATGTGGAAATATTGACAGATGAAATATTGATAAAGCAGATACACAACACGAATGCGCATGGATGTAGGTAACCATGGTTGACATTCCACGATCAGATCACTCGGATATTATCCTAGGGTGGTGTCAAGTCTCTGAAACCGGCGTGTTTGTATGAAAAGGGTAATGAATATGAAGGAAGCAAGACAAACTTGTCAGGATCGTGAGGTCTGTCACTCAATACTCTCTGCCTAACAAGTAAGGGACTTGGCGTGAAGATATGTATGTATGTATGTTTCTACTCCATTAAAAAATCATTCACAGAAGTTAATGATTTATTACCGCAATTTTGTAGTTATGTTATAAACATTTACTTACTAAAATTCTTGAATCCTCCCATTCAAACCTCTGTAAACGTTGTTGTAACTGTCTAGAGTCATATTCAATCTTCCCAGAAACACCTTAAGGTATGGCCTGTACAGTGGCTCTGGTACGTGGCCATATTTTGGCTTACAATTGCTATTTTTGGCGAAATATCGGCGAATGCATTGAATGTCGAAGATATCACATGGTCGTTCTATGTTTCTGTCTTCACCTTGGTAACAAAAATGTATAATTATTAATTTTTTTTGCGATATTATTACCTACCTATATACTACACATGTTTTAAAGATTCTTACCTTAAAGAAGAACTGAACACGTAACCTTTGTTTTTTGCCTGTCGATGCTTTACCAGTTTAGCCAAATAAGATTAAATTCGTTAGCAAAAATTATCAATTGAAAAATATCGAAAGCTTTGTCAGAAACATTGAAATTTACAGCTTTAATGTCATCAGCTTAACGGGCAGAGCATCGTCAGAGAGCGGCTTGTTACGAGTTCAGTTCTTGCAAAAAAACATTTTTTTTATATTTTTATCTAAAAAAGTGTTAAAATTAAAAATTATTTTATAGAAACTGATTTGTTTAGATTTGAAAAATGTATGAAATCCAAAACCAAATTTCGAAAAGCTTAATAATTTTGGTCGATAGTTCAACAGAAAGATTTTAAACAATTTTACTTGAAATTGAGGTTTCGGTGTATTTAAAAGCTAAATTTCCAGCTAAAAAACGATAATATCTTACTTCAACCGATTTCGGGATATTAAAGGTTTTTAAGATATTAGAATATAACTATAATTTAACAACATTTTAGTAGTTTTTGGAACGAGATCAGTATTAAATAAACGTACCTGTATTATTTTGTGACAAACTCTGTTGTAAATTTTGTTGGAAGTTCACATTTTGGGCAAATGCGCCAACAAAAAATATGAAGACAAAAACACAAACTTGCATGTTGTCTGTTGTTGGTAAGTGTTTGTATTGTTATAAATCCTTTAATATTAGCTCCGAGGTTTATTAGTATTGGCCTAGTTCAAAATAATGAGTACATTTGAATTCCTAATTTTAATAAGTGATCTTATTTCGTGACTGTGTTGCTTAAAAGATCGAAACATGAAGCAACAAGACAAGGTGAAAAAAATCAGGTGAACGATCTTGTATCAGCAAATCCTAAAAATCAGCTCAATGCTAAAATACTGAGTAGGCAAACATGAAGACCCGCCTCGTTGTTCGAGGGATTAGCGCATCCCCGCGTTGGTCCGGGCTCCTTTGCAGAATAGACCTTCTGCCTTCCTAGCCAGGTAGCTCGAAAAAAGGCGAGAATAGGCTTACCGTCACTAACACCGTGACATCTGACTAGATGGTAGAGTTTCGCAGCGACTCGCCCGGATTGGTACCACCGCCTTACCTATTCCTTTCCGGTTCGAAGGGTAAGGTAGCCGGTAAACTTACTTTTCCTCGAGGCCTAAAATCCCTACCTCCGGTTATCAACGCACCATTACCACCTTTGGTGTCTCTAGGCGGCGCGAATTTCTTACCATCAGGAAATCCGCCCGTGTAACCACGAGGCTCGAGTTCAAGTCCCGACGAGGACAGACATTTGATTGATGAACAACTA